>JARJIL010000005.1:2500000-2685000 GCA_038502395.1 Dittrichia graveolens | reverse complement strand
ACTCGATCATTTTTAAGCGATTATCATATAATTAAAATGATCTCCCCTAACCACCATAATTTCTATTATATATGTACGTATGCTTGTGTGATCTCTACGTCTCTCTCTCTGTGTGGAATATATTAAATGTTCATGTACATGTATTTAAAAGAGTATGTACTATATGGATCATGAAAATATGATATTTCTTACGTTATGATGTATATAAGAGGATTAACCTATTGATGTAACATATGTATATGAAAGAAAGAGATACAACCAACAACACTCATTGTAAAATGATTTTAGTTTTTTACATAGTTACTTATGTATATCTAATAAAGTTAGAGGGTTCGTAAATCATAATATAAATGCAAATAATTCTACACAAACATATATATATATAAAACTTATTTATTACATGACGGAGAGGTTGCTTCAAAATATGATATTCTCCTTTTCAAATATCATAGGCACATATAGGAATAATGTTGCAATGACTAACAATAATACACATTATCATTTATTTTCTTTATTTATCTAATTAATATTTTATTATAAGTCAACTTAGGTTGGTGAGTGATCAACTATATATGCGATTAATTTCTTTAGATAATTCTTAGATTTATCTTTATTCTTTTCACTTTTAAAATTTTGTATTGACATATGATATAAGTATACGTTTTCTTTAAGGGTTACTAATGGTTTAACCATCAAAGTTTTAGTTTAGTTTCGGTTTAATCATTAAAGTTTTTTTCCAAATAGCTTTACCATAAAGTTGGAATGTGTTATGCTTTAATCCTCAAAGTTACACATTTTTTTTGTTTAAACCTTAAAGTTTTTTCCCAAACGATTTAACCCTTAAATTTTTGTTAAAAAATAGTTTAACCTCTAAGTTTTGTTAAGTTTTTTAATAAAACTAAAATGCATAATTAAGTAGAAACGGTAAAATCGAAAACCATTAAAAACTTAAGTGATTATTCAGTTTTTTTAACAAAACTTTAAGGTTTAAATCATTCGGAAAAAAACTAAGGTTTAAATCATAAATATTCAAAACTTTATGGTAAAATTATTTAGAAAAAAAACTTTAATGGTTAAACCGAAACTAAACTAAAACTTTGATGGTTAAACCATTATTGACCCTTTCTTTAAACAAATTATTCATGTAATTTTCTTTTCTTAGATATATTGTATCTTATAGTCTTTGATCTTCTTACGATTTCGTACTAATTAATAAAGCTAAGGGACGAAATGTGAGAAAGTGATAAACCACAAGACCAAGTATGCAGTTAACTCTCATATAAATTAATTATTTGGGGCTAAACCGTATTTACTCTATTATTAAACTTGCCATGTAGGACTCGTAGGAGTGAGCAAACGGTCCACCTGGCCCGCTTGATGTTAATCGGTCTAGGTGTAGCATAGGTTCCTATTCGATTCGGTCCATTTGGTGCGATTACTCACCTCTACTATGAGGCCAATATCTGTAGTGGCTTACACCACCGTAGACATCGGTTTGCCAGCTTTATACGTATCAGAGAATAAAATTATAATTTATTTTAACATCGACTTAAATATATAGGGAGAGCATGCAATCATATATACATACATAAATTGATAATGCAGAACGAAAAAAAATGTTAATTGTTTGTATTACTATTCTAAGAAAACTTTTTAGACATTTTTTAAACTTAAATTAGGTTACTAACTCCAGTAAACAAATTAGATCACTTTATAGGCCAATAGCAAGGAAAGTTTTCATCACTCCTCTTGGTATAAAGAAAGTGTAAATAGAGAGCTAATACAGTCAATAAACCACAGACACACAATCAACATGATCAGTAAGATAAATAACGTAAACCGCAGACAAAAGACACGAGGCCAGTAGGAACCATGGGGCTCCATCTTACGCCAAGTGTCATTTGATTGCAAGCAATGCAGTTCAATATTATGCTAGAACAAATCAAGACCAGAATTTTTTTTTATAAATCAAGGAAAACAGACTGTTGCATTTAGGATAAACATATTATATGCAAAACACGACTAGAAGATAGAAGGAGATGACCATATTCTAAGGCTATCTTGTAAAAACCCCCCAAACAGAAGAAGATGGAATCTTGAGGTTGTTTAAATAGACCATAACCATTTTCCAAGACTATCTTGCAAAACCAAAGCTCCTTTGCTTTCTAAAGATCTAGTAAAGTTAACGATGTTAATGATATCGTTAATTGAGAGTAAAATGCAAAAAACCAGCTCTACGATATCAACACAGCTCATGCTAAAAGTAAGACTACCAATGCTATGCTTGAAACAGATATTTTATGTCAGCAAGAGTGAGGCGAGTCTGAGAACCGCCATTCTCATCATCTCCAAAAGCCGATGCCACCATTTCTCTTTTCTTTTTCTGCAAAAAGGCGAGAATTCATTCACTAATCAGAGAGGGTGGTTTACATATGGAGCTCTTATTTTAATTAGGGATCAAGATGTCTCGACATTTTATTGAAAAAAGTAGAATGAATAAATGAAAATAGTATTAAAAGTAGGCTTAATGAAGACAACCTTCCAAAGAAAACACAATCGAGTTTCTAGATTATAGATTTTATTAAATCTAGTACTTTCCCAATACAAAGTCTAAAAACACCGTGAAATAGTAGTACTACAAAGACTTAATCAAACTCATAAACCTACATAATGCCTAAAAATCTATGAAATTAGTCGATTACAAAAGTTAGTATCCAATTACTTATAAATGTGTCAATTTCGGTGGTATTTTATCCCAAATGGGTTGAATAAGAATATGCTACGTAAAAGAAGAAACATACTAAAAATTGATTTCTACTGCATACAAGTATACAACCCACTAAAATAGTTGTATTCAAGAATTTAGAATACTATGTAGAATCTGCAATAACACTGTTTTGTAATCATAATTCTATGCAAGAAAAATGGACAAAAAAAAGTCTGTGGGTCAACTAATCCCACCCCGCCCTTTTTGCCCCTAAGTAAAAACCATTTCAACCTGAAGACATTTTGACCCATTATCCAACCCACCTGGCTCACCCATGTACTATCGTGATTTACTAATTCGAAATGATGATATCCCTAGTATGGAAATGTAGTATCAGTATAAGAAAACTCGTATACCGATTTTGTAATGAAAAGTAAAAACAAAGACAAATGTAAATTTAGTGCAAATTTTGTATGCGTTTGTTTATGTATGTACGTTTGTATAGTGTATACACAAATTAGACTTTCTGCGCATTCGGTTCAAGTGATTAACAACTAGGTGGTCTCTAGACCACTTAGCTTTACCTAATACTTTCTAGAACCATATGAAAAAACACAAGTTATGGCACATAATAATACCTGAAGTGCTAAAATGCGATCTTCAATTGTATCTTTAACAGTGAACCTGAAAACTGTAACAGGCCGAGTCTGCCCTATCCGATGGGCCCTATCAATTGCTTGATCTTCCATTGTTGGGTTCCACCAAAGATCCAGAAGAATCACATGACAAGCAGAAACCATGTTTAACCCAAGACTAGCCGCTTTCAAAGACATAATTATAACAGTTACCTACAGAAGCAGATAATCTTATTAGGGAATAAGCATATGGTAAAAACCAAAGTTGGCCATTCAGCTAGTTACTTGTCAATGGGAAAAATAAAAATAAAAACTAGCCAAAGGATAAGTGGAAAACAGGTCAATGGGTTGAGAGTGCCCAAAGTCCCCGACCCACCACTTCAACCCATATATAAAATTGCTCTCTTTTGACCCGGACCCATTTAGAACTGTCACCCAACGTGGCCAGCCCGTTTTGCCACCTCTAGTGAAGTAATTTCAGCAAAAGGCAACTGTGAGAACACAATTGTCCCATCAACACAGACAACGTTCCCCACTAACCTCAGGAAGAGTGTTGAAATCTTTCACTGCTTTATCTCGGGCAACAACAGACATTGTCCCATCAAGTCTTCTGTAACCGATGGAAGAATCTTTAAGACAAACTTCAACCAAATCCAGCATCCTTGTCCACTGTGAGAAAACAATTGCTTTCTCCCTTGCAACCGAATTAACAATATTATTATTATTATTATTATTATTATCATCATCATCATTCACAGTTACATTCTGAGGTTTTGAAATAGACTGAAGGACTTCAAGGACGGCTTTGATTTTTGAGGAATCAAGTGCTTTAGCAGCCTCAACTCTTAATGAATCAACTTCAGATTCTACCGAATCACAATTAGGAATGTCATTACTGATAGAAATACTTAGTGTTGATTTACAAAATACTGAAGATCTACTAAGAAGCTTTTTGCACTCTGAGGATGGACACTGGCTGTCATCATTAGAAAGATGTTCAAGGATGCATTGATTGCAGAAAACATGCTCACAAGTTGTTACTACAGCATCTTCAGGTGGATCCTGCAGGAAATTCAAATTTAAAAATGTGAGCAAAACAATTTCTTTATTGTAAAGTGAGAGAAGAAACCATGTGCATACATTACATATGCTGCAAATTGCTAATGAAGCTTCCAAACAATTTAGAAGACGGTTTATCTTGTCTTGAGGAAGCTCTTTAGCCTTTTCAACAGATGATCTCCAGTAAGTGGTTGAGTTATGTTCTTTAACAAGTAAAGGGTGATCACAAGCTTGCCGAAGGCGCAGAAGCATCAACAATATGTTTACATAGTTTTGTTTGACAGTGCCAGCAGCTGCATACTCCTGCACCCATCCTTAGTGTTAATGGAGCAATAATACTATTAAAGGTCTATGTACTTCAATATGTTCCCATTTATAAAAAAAAGACAAAGGTAGAAAGGAATCAAGGATGAAAAGAATATCAGACATAGAATATTTACAGACTTATGAGCCAACCTATCTTCATAGAGGTGGCAACTTCAACCCATTTACATAAGATGGGTCATTTTGGATGTATTTGATAGACAAGGGTCGACAGGACCTATATATAATTAGCCAAAATGAAATGGATTAAAAGCCGCTAAACATGTTTACAAATTACAACATTCCACTTTGTTTTATTTACAAGTATGGTATTGCTTTAACAATAAAGCTTTGCAATCATATTTTTAAGTTCAGAAAAAATGGACCAATAAAGTGTTGATGGGTAGGCCAAACATGATCTCTTTTGAACCAGACAAAAGTTACCCAGATTGCAATGAACCCATTTTGACCCGTTACCAGGCCCACTTGATTGGACAGTTTTGCCACCTCTGCTAAATACATTTACATATGGTAACAGGCAAAAGGAAGTAAAACCACACATAAGAAAGCACAAGCATGTGATAAATTAAACCAGCCAGTGCCCTTTTGGGTGCAAACCTAATCCCACATTCTACATATAAGCTTGATGGGCTACTCCTACCATCACCAATTGGTGTTAATGGAACCCACGCGGGCTTATATGTTAGGCTTCATCAGATCTGAGCGTAAAGGTAGTGAACATTATGCAAATTGCATCATAAAAGTATGAAAAATATCTGGCACAAAATTAGGTTTCCATAAGCAAAAATTAACTATCTGATTCTATATAGCCTAGTACTTTTTTTAACAGCTCTGCACAACCTAGTCCTAAGTAGATATTAGAACAAGGGTAATGTAGAAAATCATCTCAAGATGGCCTAGTGGTAGGTTCCTAGAAAGTCTCAAAAGAGACCTGGGTTCAATCCTTTCTGAGTAAAACATCTTGAATAGGGAGTATAGAAAATGGCCAGGGAAACGGTTAGGCCACGTACATCAAAGCATAGCTCAACTCCCAGAGAACCTACTAAAAGTGGGAAATCCTCTTTTAAATTAAGAAGAGTAGAGTATGTAGGACTCAACTCAATAACACTCCAATAACTTGATTTTATCGGAAATGAACAAAATATGAGCATAAACAAAAATTCGGCTTGCTTTCCGTCTCTCTGATGCTATACAAACCTAGTGACCTAGTTCACTAGTCAATCAAGCATTGTATTCATTATGAAGACTACTGTAACTAAGGAAATAACATAATAGCATAAATTTCGTATTTGAGGGCTATTGAGATAATTTCTGTAAAATGAAATTATACACAAAGACTATTATGTCGAAGTATTACCCACCAGGCCACCATGAACTGGTTAACATAATGAGTAAGCAAAAATAAGATATCACGTAGAAGAGTAAATGATCGATAAATATAATAGCTAGATGCTCAAGCCTAGAATAATAAACATACTGCAAACTGAGCACGGGATTCAGCCTCCAGACTGCGATAGAAACCACGCTCCTCTGCAGTGAAATCCACCTTTTTCAGGATAATGGTTTTTGGTGGCAGCGAGATAATTGGTTCTCCCTTAAGAAGTGTACCTAAAAAAAACTAAAAAATAAATACAGAAAGTGTTGTAAACAACTGATTAAGCTTTAAAAAGGTAAAAAAACTGAGTCTTTAGAACCTTTTGTACGTCGAAGCATAATAATCTTCAAGATAACTTGCAACCTTTTATACCCAGCAACCGGGTTCCTTTGAATAGGGGCCTTTATTTGTGAGCAAAATTTTTTAAAAACAGCAAATGGACCATATCTTAAAAACCGAAAGTAACTATATAGATCATCAACAGAGTTCTGTATAGGAGTCCCTGATAAACACCACCTGCGTTTAGCTTTGAGACCCCAACAAGCCCTAGCAACTTGAGTCTTGTAATTTTTAATGCTTTGAGCTTCATCCAATATAACCCTAAACCATCTTAACTTAGCTAGAGGACGGTCAATAGGTTCAGATGGTTCCTTTTTGGGAGTGTCATCGGATGTAGGAGGGTATTTTCGTTTCTTGGTGGGTGAGATCTTTATTTTTGTTTCATCTTCATCGTCATCAAGTGGTTGTTTCGGGACCTCCATGCTCACAATTGCATATGTAGTGAGGACAACATCGTATTTCGCTAACTCAAATGGATCTTTGGTTCTGTTTACTCCATAGTACACTAAAACTGACAGATTAGCTTCACTGATTACTTTATTCTGCAGTTCTTCATTCCATTGACGAAGAACACTAGTAGGGCATACAACAAGTGTCCCTGCAGGTACACTGCATTTTGTCCGCATGTTTGTTGCAATCTCCTCATCTTCTTCATCCAAACACAAAGTTTCTGTTTCTTTATATTTTTCTTCAATAGCAGAGACGGTAGAAGATGGAGGAGATCTTTCTTTAAGAATAAGGGCAATTGCAGATACTGTTTTACCAAGCCCCTGTCACAGAGTAACCATAATAACCACATAAAATTAATAAGGACTAAGGGATTCACATACACCATACTATTAATTGAGGACTCAAATAAAAAAAGAAACGAATATGAATAGAAACCTGATCATCTGCAAGAATTCCTCCACAGCAATGAGTGCTTTTTGTCTCTTTTCTTGACATCCATGACAAAGCAGACCGCTGTTACAGATTAAACTTAAAAGTTTTATCCACAAATGAAACCAGGTCTTAAAACTCAAAGCTAAGTGAATATCAAAATGTTTTGGCACAGATGCAAACCTGGTGTCTCAAAAGTGGAACTGCCAAACCATCATCAGGTAGAGATGTTCTTGACTCTTGATTGGGAAAATCCTACAGCGAAATATCAACCTCGTCAGAACCAATTCAATGAAATCTAATTCAAATTAAGTTCAAATCCACTCGGGTAATTGCAAAAAATGATGTTCAATAAATTAGCAAAAAATGATGTTTAGTAAATTAGCAAAAAAAATGATAATTCACAAATTAATTGAAATCCTGGGAGCATAATGATTTATAAGTTATTGCTATCATAAGCAATTATGGCTCAAATAAAATATAATGGCTAATGACCTAAGACAAATAGCAGGTTCCTCAAACCAGGCAACCAAAATTGCAGGTCCATATACCTTAAATGCACTTTTATTTGTGAAAGCAAACTACATAAATCACCCTAACTTTGAGTTTGCAAACCTTCTCATAGAATGAAGTTGACTTTGGTAAACAAAGCCAGTCCCCCGAAACAGACTTCAATACTAAATTTTTTGAATAATAGAGAAGGGAGGAAATCCCACAAGAATGTAAACGTCTACAAAGCAACATAATACGAGATTAATAGGGTTTCTTGTGTCTTATATGCGTATTTTAAAAGTATTGTCTTGTCTTTCAAAATGCACCAGCAGACATGTTAATGAAGAAAGTATATCCATTAAGTTAGTTTCTAAACATAACCACTTAACCATAAAGGCATAAATTGACAAACTTCAAATCTCTTATAATGATGTGTTGTACAGAGGCACATTTTAACCATTAAGGAAACAACGTCTAAGAATAAGAAGAGTAATTATAGCTCCAGCCTTCGATCTGTATTTATTTAAATAGCAGCACGTAGCCAATTTGTGTGTTACATTCAGAGCTGGTGCACAGTTAGCTTACTTGATGATTTGAATTAAAGGGAGAAACAAAAATTGTTAGACGCAATTTGTCAAGGTGATAGTGATTTTGAACAGCTAGACTCACCTGAGGCGGAACTTGATGACCAGATTGTTTGTCATTTGTTTCGAATTTCGCCTTTTTGCAAATGGTTTTAGGGAGAGCCCCTGCTGGAGGCTGTTTCTTGCATGCAGTACCAGGTGTTGTAACAAGTGCACCATGTTTTTCCTTCTTTACAGATACCCCTTGTTTCTTGTTCAACATATGTAGCCCTTCATGATATCCACGGGTAGATTCTTTAGCAGGTTTACCAATAGAACTTACACCACTTGGTAAACAAGTTTCACTGACATGTGGTCCAATATCAGATTTCCAATCCACTGTTGTAGCTACTCCACCTGATCTTTCAGTTACAATCTCGTAATTCATGGCACTGTTTCTTGATAGATTTTGCATTAAATATTCCTCGAATTCACTCTTAAAATTAGATGACTTGCCATCATTATGATTCGAGCTATGAAGGATCTGCCTTGATGAACCAAAACAATATGGTTCAGTTATGCCTGTGTTATAAAACTTGTGATTGGGATCATAGAGAAAGTCACAATATCCGTTAAGGTTCATCACTGTGGCTTCCGCATTTTCAGGGACCTCTAGTGTTTGGTAACTATCTCTAGTTAAACTCTCGATCATTCCATTATCTATCACAGTTTTATCTATCAGCTGATGATTTCCATTGGTAAACCCAAAAGCATCATTGCTATTAAATCTCTCGTAATTACTTCCTATAGTGCTATAATTGCTAAATGATAAAAAATCTTGATTAACTCCATGGTTTGATAACCATGGTGTGACATGTGCTGGACCTCGCATCTGCCAATCAGCAACCCTCCCAATGAAGTGCTGAAAGCCAGAATTAAATGACTGCCTTTCAGTAACAAATGAACCACCTGAATTAAAAAAATTCTTAGAAGCTAAGGTTTCTGAGTCATGCAGACAGGGGGATACAAGCGAAACTGAAAAGGCAGGCATAAAGGCTTGAGTAAGAAACTATGATGAGTAATCATAAATTATACATGCTCTTCAAAAAAAATCATAAATTATACATATATGCGAAAGATAAGTTTGTTTGAGCTGCCAAAAGATTACCGTTTGGGGTTTCAGAGTGCTCGTTAGCTCCGTCTGAAGCCAACTCACTACACCATGCCGCACTTGATAATGGATCAGCCAGCTGATTCTGCACAATGTTACTTACATGGTTACTGTGTTGGTTACAAAATGGCTAATTACATAGTTACGGTATTGGTTATCTGGTTGTTGAATGGTACGTTTTGTAATTACACTAGTTATTATTAACATATGTTTAAAGCAGTATCATGGAAAATGAACTAATATAAGTTTATCTGTTTATTAGATCAGTTTCACCTAATTTAAGTACATGTTTGCAGGCACATGTTATCAGTAGTAGTACCTGTTTCATGAAGGTAGTTTGTTTTGGTAAATTATCTTGGTATATGGTACATGAAAGAACTGAATGTGGTACAGTAGATAGATCAACATGATTCCGTTAATGTGCCATCTTTAATGTACATGAAAGATTTGAAAGTGGTACGTTAGATATATCTACATAATTGATAATTCTATTAATTGCTATCATTAATGTACAAAAAAAATTTATAGGAAATTTTCACGATATCAATATTCAACAAAGAATATTGTGTATGCTTGGCAACCATTTCGTGTGTAACTGCATCAGGGTATCTAGGGCTAAAAGTCAAATGATGTCTAGTTCTCCAAGTAAACACCTATGCATGAACAGATCAGATGAATCACACTAATCTAGTTTACAGCAATGCCACATATACTTCTAAACATATTTACACAATCATACTCTAAATCTCTAATTCAACTCTAAATCGCTTGAAGTTGATAAAAATTACAAAAAATCCTTTCAAAAGTATCTAAGTCTTCACGTATAAAACATAAGCATCCACAAATCAACCACGTTATGGCAGCATTGCATATTCTAAACAGATTTATATAATCTTGCCCCAGTTCACCACTAATCACTTCAGAACTACTCCAAATTCCAAAATACCCCTTTAAAAACATTTAGCTCTTATATTGAAAACACACATCTACAAATTAACTACATTACAGCAACAAATACAAATTCCAACACCTAAAATACAACCACAAAAACAGATAGACTTCTAAATTTACCTCATAACAGTCGCCCCTAGTTTTCTCCCCAATCGTATTGAACAAGGATTCCAAATCCGCTGGCTTTTCTTCATTGGCGATTAAACAAGGACCGGGATCATCATCATCAACAAACTGACATTCAGCATCAAATATTTAAGTATTCAAGTGAAAACAAACACACATCCACAAATCAGCTACATTACATCAGGCCTTTCAGAAAGCAAAACAACAAAATAAAATAATAATACTACATTACATCAGAATCACACATTCCACACAAATTTACACGATCAAACTCCAAAACACTTAATATACAAACGAAAAAACAAATAATTTTACTAAATGTACCTCCGAGTAGTCGCCCCCGGTTGTCTCTTCAAACAGTAATTCGAAATCCATCGACTCGTCTTCGTTGGCAGTTACGGGAAGAACGTCATTAAACTGACATTTGTAGGAAGGACTACCGTTTTCCATGATCATTGACTCATGTCCCTTGCAACGGTAATGCTACTATAGTAAAGATGATCACTTCAAATTTGAAAAGAAAAAAAAAACACTCTTAATTTGTTCAAACAACCTGAATGTACCACAATTCTAGCTTCAATTGAGCCCTAATTTCTAAAAATGTAAGGAAGGTTATCTGCAGATTGTTTATATAGGAATCCAGGGGGGAGAATCCACGAGGAAATTGTTGTATGGTCTCGTTTTAAGGGGAGTAGGGGGATGTACCGTGTGATGTTTGGTTTCGTCATTGACCCATATATACGATATGTGTGAAGGAATAAATGCGCATGGCTTTTGTGACTGTTAAAAAAGAATTTAACTTCTTTTTTCCTTTTTTTTTTTTTTTTTGTAAAGGCAAAGAGTTAAGTAGTTAACTATTTGGTTTGTTTAAATTTTCTAATCTAACTTTTTTTATATCATTGCTCCCTCATCAACTTGAGATAAATTTGGTTTCTAAATTCGAACTTTTACAAGTTTAATTAATTAGTTATATGGTTAATTAATTATGATAAGTAATTAATTATGATTTTTAATGTTTTATCGGTTAGTTATGTTTGATGTATCCACTCCATCACAATCATTGTTCCTTTTACAACCATTACTGCCAACTCACCGTTGTCATCATCAATCCGCCCACAACCCCCACCCCTAACTACCATATCCGAAATCACAGTTAAAAGATAGAAATCATGGTCACTAACTCCGTGCGTAACTCCCACCTTTGACCCCCCCCCCCCACCACCTTAGATAGAAGATTTCAAAAAGAAACACAAAAGTTCTAACACGTCTTGCAAAGTTCTAACCATATTTGTAAGCCAAACAAACTAGATTTATATAAAGAAATCAAAAGAAAAACAAATCTATAAAAGCAAACCTCAATTTTGAACTTGGATTTGGTAAAAACACAAAAAAATAAAAGAGCTTGTCCACACCTCAAATCAAAACATACTCACGCACCCAACAACCCTTCGATCGCACCCCTTGAATACACCTCCGACGACAATACACCTCTACCCACCACACCACCATCGCTCCCCTACAGTAGATGCTACACTCCATCTCACCTTCTCTGTTCTCATAAACTAACTACCATACTCGTCACCATCAGACAGGTTCTTCATAGATGGTTGTGTAATTAAAGTAACCACTGCGACAAATAATCGGTTTGACACATAATTTAAGTTCATTTATATAATTTCTTATCTGTTTCTTTCATTTTGTTTGTATCAATCTCTATACTAGATATATTACTAAATAAGACGTCTAACATAAAAAAATCATTTTAGAAAAAGGGAATTTGTATTTAAATACGTTATCTTTCTTGCCAAGTTGATTATGAAAACACACTCATATATGAGTTAATTATCAAAAATCATTGTACAAAACCTTTAAACATCGGTTACAATAAGAAAATACAAAATTTACCTTACACTTATATATACACGCTATATATAAATTGGTTTTGATCATTAATTTAATACCACATACCTACTATTTTCATCAAAATATTTGATACGTTGCATTAAATGGTCACAATTATTATAAGTATGTTCGCATTGAGTTATGAGAAGAAGATAGCTAGACATACATGCTTCTTTAAATGTGTACACATCGCATATCTATGCAATAAAGTCATATAAAAATATTAATGGTTTTGATTATTTAATACCATGTCAATACAATATTACTCATCTTATTTTATCTGTCGGTCCAAATGTTTCTTTTAATTCTCTCATCTTTAACATATTTTTTACCTAGAAAAATATTAATGTGGATCAAACATAAGAAAAAGAATGAGCGGGATTGAATACGATGAAGAGGCCGATTGGGGTCATCTTAAGCGGGGCCAAGAAGGGGTAGTATAGCCAATCGTAGATGGCACGCCAGCCAACCCGTTTAGTGGAAAAAGTATACTTGACGACCTTAGGTAACAAGCATTCAAGTATGGGTTTTACACTTTTACTAGAGTGTGTGGGGGGAGATCATATATTTTTTTGAAGAAATTGATTTAATTTATATGTAAGATATATTTTATGTGAGTGTCATGAACTACAAAAAAAAAGACAAATGATACTCGCAAATATAAAATAAAATTTAAAAGAAGGAAAAGGGAGGGGGGACCGACAACCCAAATGTGAAGGGATCAGCAGGATAGGGAGTCCATCAACAAAACGTGAGTCGCCTAGGGAATAAACATAAGGGTGCTGCTATATAGACACCCAAATAGACACCCAAAGAAAAAGTCAAAAAGTCAAAATTAATTACAAGATATGTCTAATCCAGATCTATACAACTCAACAAAATCTATCCTCTTTTAAATTTCAAAATCCTCTTTTAAAGGATATATCTAATCTAGAACTGTAGTTATAAGTAGAAATTAAGAAGGATGAGTAAAATTATTGGGTGAAAAAAGGTAACCAGATTAAGTTTAATGCATATGATACCGTAACCACCACCACCGCCACCGGCAGGTTACTCATCACCGCCGGCCGACCTCAACAAATACACAAACTTTTGGTTTAGGATTTTGAAACAAATCTAAACCAGATCTGGGTCGGTGATACCGTAACCACCACCGCCGCCACCGGCAGGTTGCTCATCACCTCCGGCCGACCACCACAAATACACAAACTTTTAGTTTAAAATTTCAAAACAATTCTAAAACCAGATCTGGGTCGGTGGTGGTGTTAGGAAACGTTAGATGTCAGTAGTAGTGTTAGAAGATGGTGAGGCGACGTCGGTGTTCGGAGATGGTGGAGGAGGAGGCGGTAGCGTTCGTAGAGGGTGAAGGTAGCGGCGGTGGTGTTGGAAAATGGTGAGGCAGCGACGGTGTGTTCGTGGATTGTGGAGGCGACGGTGGTGGCGTTCGTAGATGGTGAAGGCAGCGGCGGTGGTGTTGGGAGACGGTGAGGCAGTGGTGATGGTTAGCGCAGATGGTGAGGCGGCGGTGTTTGGTGAGGCGGCGGTGATGGTGAGCGGCGGTGTAGCCGATGGTGTGGGTCTTGGAGATGTGTGTGTGTGTGTGTGTGTTTTTTTTTTTTAGGTTAATAGATAATGGTGTGTGTTTTTTAGGTTAATAGATGGGGTGGAGTGGAGATGAAGATGAAGAGATTGGGGGAGGGGAAGTGATAAAATAAATATATTTTTTTAATTTTTTGTTTTTGTTTAATTTTTTTTCTTTGTATTTTTAATTTAATTATTTAAACATATATTTTTAGTTTAAACTTTTAATTCTTATTTTGTTATGATTTGTAGCATTTATGGAAAAGATGTTTAATTCAAATGAAGGCAATAAAAAACCTAATGTTGCATCATCATTTTTTGTTGATAAGGTATATCACTTGTTATGATATTTTTTTTATTCTCCTAAATTTTATTATATGTTAATAGAGATATTTAAATTTTAGGTGTTCGTGTCTCGTGAGGAGCTAATGGAATGGGTAAAAAGCACAGCATTATCTCTAGGCTATGTCATCATCATGAGAAGATCAAAGGCAAGAGATGGTGTGGTGTCTTATGTCACGCTTATTTGTGACCATGGTCGGGAATACAAATTTAAAGAAACAAGTAGAAAAACTGGCACCAAAAAAACCAACTGTCAGTTTCAATTGGTAGGTTCTTATTTAAAAAAACATGATGGGTGGTCTTTAAGGGTTATATGTGATCAACATAATCGTCCACCCGCACAATATCTAGAGGGACATTCTTATTTAAGACGGTTGAAAAAAAACGAAGACAAATTGGTGGCTGACTTGACGAGCAAGAATGTTACACTGCGGGACATATTATCGACATTAAAGGAACAGGATGAGAATAATGTTTCTACACTAAAAACCATATACAATGCGCGACAAAAGCTTCGCTCATCCCAGAATGTCGGAAAAACTCCGATGCAGGTTCTTATGTTGCTTTTGAATGATAAACATTTTCTTACAGAGTTTTCGGTAAATAATATTTCAAATGCATTAGAAAATCTATTCTTTATTCATCCACAATCATTAGATATGTGGCGTGCATTTCCACACGTTTTGGTTATAGATGCAACATACAAAACGAACAAATATGATATGCCTTTTGTTCAGATGGTTGGCGTAACTTCAACCAACAAGACCTTTAGCATTGCGTTTTCCTTTATCATTAACGAAATGGAAGAGAACTATAATTGGGCATTAACGTGTCTAAAGTCCACATTAGAGGAGTGCATGCACCCACGTGTTGTAGTCACAGATAGAGAGTTAGCTCTAATGAATGCATACGGACAAGTTTCCCCCCATGCAGCTCGGTTACTTTGCAGATGGCACATTACTGAGAATATTAAAAAACATTGTAGGCAGTCTATCAAGTCGCAACATGAGTGGAACTCCTTTCGTGCAATGTGGACTGTACTTGTTGACTCTCCAACATGGATGTTGTACACTGAAAACTACAAAAAGCTTCAATCAATGTTAAACAAATATCCACGTAAGAATCTCCTTAGTTTTATTTCATATTTCTGATTTCAAAAGATATTTTATACGTAAATTCATTTCCATAAATATAGGTGTTTTAAATTATTTGGATCAAGTTTGGTTAAGCAAATATAAGGAAATGTTTGTGTCTGTCTGGATTGATCAACATCTTAACTTTAGAGAGCGAACTACGAACAGAGTTGAGAGCCAACATGCAAAGCTAAAGAAATACCTACGTGGAAATTCTTCCCTCGATAAACTTGTAGCTTGTATCGATCAAATTGTGAAGTCTCAACTTTCATCGATACGTGAAAGTTTTGAAAAAAGTAGAATCATTCTCAAACACGAACACAACTTACCGTGTTTCGAATTATTGCGAGGTCTTGTGGCACATGAAGCTCTAGATATACTAGTAGGGGAACTTAAGCGATCGAGGAGACCACGATTTAACCCTTCAAACTGTGGTTGTAAAGTACGTCATAGTTGTGGGTTACCATGTGCTTGCATGCTCTTAGGCTACTTGAATTCTGGTAAGTGTTTCAACTTCCAACAAGTATACTTTTACATTTTATTTACATATTTAACTTTTATAAATTATTTGAACTTATATGTAGGTGAGTGTATTTCATTGGATTCGATAGATGTATTTTGGAGAAAGCTTCACGTGTCACCGTCAACTTCTGTAGAAAATGAAGATATTTGTTGTGACGATGACTTAGAGATATTCAAAGAAAACTTCACCAAGCAGTCAAAAGACGGTAAGAAAAGTCTGTTAAGAAAGCTAAGAGATATATTCCAGCCAAGTACAACACTTATTAAAGAACCGAAAATTCAAAGAAATAAACGTGGACGACCAACCTTGAAGAAGCAACAACGAAAAAGACGTAGTAATTCTAGTCCATCAAAATCTAATAGGTTGATTATAAACTTGAACAAGGAACATGAGCCTTCAAAGAAAGTTCCAGACTTAAAACAGGAGCCTTCAGAGAAAGTTCCAGACTTAAATCAGGAGCCTTCAGAGAAAGTTCCAGACTTAAACCAGGAGCCTTCAGAAAAAGTTCCAGACTTCTCTGACTTAAACGATTTGTCTCAATCATACTACATTCATCCACTAATGAAAGAAGTTCCAGATATCTTCCACCCTTATATCACACATATACAAGATGTCAGGGGTGATGGAAATTGTGGATTCCGAGCAATATCGGTTTGTCTGGGTTATGGTGAAGATCAGTGGCTCTATGTTCGACAACAGTTGCTAGACGAACTATTCAATTCATATGATGCCTATGTTAAAGTTTTTACAGATGACTTCGATGCATTACGTAATTCACTGTCTTTCTCAAAATCGCCTGCACCACCAGAACACTGGATGACTATGCCTAAAACAGGTATCCTGATTGCCAGTAGGTTTGGAGTGATCCTCCATTTTTTAAGCAAACGAGGTAGCTTAACTTTCTTTCCTCTTTGGAAGGGTCCGGAAGAGAATCAAAACTATCAAACTATTACAATTTTACATGTATATGATAATCATTATGTTAAGGTACAATTAGAAGGAGATTATCCAATGCCGATCATTCAGGCGTATTGGGTCCGCCATAGAGCTCCGTCTGCAGTTAGATGGCAAACCATGTACATGTCACGTCTGGAATCATATACACGACGACTAAAACCTCATGATCCCAAAACACCTATTGTAGATATAGAAGATTATTCTTGAATAATATTTCTTTATTATATTTTAACATTTTGCTCATAATTTTGTATTTTTTAGAAGAAGATGTGTATCGTTTAGTTGTATATTTAATTTATATGCTACTATTTTTAGATCTATAACTTATTTTAAAATAATAAAACAAATCATATTATATGAAATATCAAATAAAAAACAATCTTAATTTTTAAAATAATAATACATCAAAAAACAAATACTTCTCTAAATCTTCATAATTAGAACAAATCATATTATATATGAAACATAAAATTAAATAACAAAACAATTATATTTTTTAAAATAATAATACATCTAAAAAGACAAATACAAACTAAGACAAAATTGGTTAGAACAAAAAAGTTAGTTAAGATGAGAGATTAATTAGGATTAGGGTGTCATTTTAGTAAATTAGGGGTGTCTATATAGCCATCCCCTAAACATAAACATGGTACTATATTTCTTTTTAGAAAAACATGCATTTGACCCACATACCAAATGTGAACGGATATGGATTCGAATCTAGTTTAGCATAAATAACGTGATCTGGTAATTGATTCATGAACTAAAAATATATGAGAGTTTAACAAGAATTGTTTTTTATGCGATAAGTGTCATAATTAATCCGGACCATTGAGTAAATCAAATCAATGACTAAAAATTTTAAAATTTTAATGACTAATTAATATAAAAGAAAAATAATTCATAATGTTAACATCATCTAACTTAGGTGATGTTACACTCATAAACCATTTTAATAAAAAGTAGTTTAGTTATTTTCATATTTATTCATTAAAGTTGTTTGTGATAGTAACATCTCCTAAGTTAGATGATGTTAACATTACGTAACATTTCCCCATTAATAAAATGTATTTTGGGAAAAATAAGTTAATATAATAATGACTTATCCACTCAAACGCAATTTACGGTTGGATAAATATATAAATGACTAAAATACTCATATATAAAGAAAGAGAGGGATCCTGTGATAGCACATTTTAAGTAGAGAACGGTGTGAGTACTTGTAGGTCAATCATTTAAATGCATAAGTCGAGACCCGTGTTAAAAAAAACCCAAGAAACGCGATTTTTTTTCAAAAAAATATAGCAAGATTGGTCTTAAATAAAATAGTATATTTTTCTCTTTAATTTGGTATAATTTCGTAATTTAACACCTTTTCATTTGATTGATATATTAGTTTAAAAAAGTAGGGGTATTATAAAAATATCCAAACTACCCTTTTGATTTAAAGTTAAACAAAAAAGATAGAAAATTAAATAATGAGCAAAATGCATGAAAATATAATAAATTATGTCAATATTGTCATTGTATGCAATCAACTTTATTTTGTACCTAAAAATACAAACAACTTACAATTTCAATTCATTGTATGCAATTTGTGATTTGATTACCAGGTTACCAAGTTATACATTGTATACAATGAACAAAATTTGAAAGTTTTTTTGTATTTTTATGTAACAAAGTTTTTTATTTCTTGTCAGGTTACCTGTAAGTTACCTGTTATAATAGGTAACTTGCATTTAATGAATCAAATTTGTAAGCCGTGTGTATTTTTAGGTACAAAATAAAGTTGGTTGCATACAATGGTAATATTGACATAGTTTGTTGTATTTTTCGTGCAATTTACCTTTAAATAATTGGTCCATATCGGTTTCCGCAGTTATCGTACGAAAAACAATTTTCGTCTGAAACGCTCCCTATACACACACACACACACACACATATATATATATATATATATATATATAATAGGTAAAAGGGTAAATTTTATTAAAATGTATTTAACCTTACATCTTTTGCTATTGTGTTTATACTGTACATTAATAAATTTTGTTTTGTGTAGTTGTTTGTGTATTAAATATCATATTGTATATAATAAACCTTAGTTTTAATAAATACATTAGCAACAAATTAAAATTTTGATACAAATAATAGATTATTTTGAAGTTTAATACACACAATAAGAAAACATGAAAGTTAAATACATTTTAAATAACACTATTTTAAATTAAAGGAAAGTAGTTTGTACATAACACAAATTAGTCATACACAGCAAAAAGTGTTTGTTTAGACTATTATACCGTTAAATTTATGAATGAGAATAAAAAATAGTGAGTTGGTAAGGACATAATAAATGACTAATTTACGTTGTGTATAAATCAAAGGTGATTCTTACGCACAATTTTTTTTTTTTTTTTTGCTTGTTTAACATAGAAGTTAATGAAACATTTTCACAAATGAATCATTTATTTGGTGAAAACTAAAAAGCCATCTCAAATAAAAAGTTTCCAACGAATCAATGATCGTGTTAAGAAGTGTAAATAATCATATTTGCAGGGTCAGTTTTGAACAATCATCTTGATCGTCTCTCCGCTACCCGCACGTAAACCCACTGTTCATCTTCGATCTATAAAATTCAAAAGTCGAAATAATTCGAGAAAGTGATCAAAGTTTTTCGATTCTTTAGATGGGTTTGAAGGTCAGAGCAGTGAACTGATGTCACAATTTTGGACTGTCATCCGTCAACTAGCAGTGATTGAAGCCATGGTAATAATTTATCCCCCTTTTCTTCTCATTCGATCTTCTCGACGAAATTTGAGTATTTTCGAACCGATGATTAAATCTACTGTATAATACATAGAATCGTATGAATTTATTGATTTTTGTGTTTGATTTTAACACCGCTTGTTGCCAGTCCCGTAATTTTGAGTCTAGGGCTTTTTACTTTAAAAATTGAGTTGGAATAGTATTCCTTTTGTAGACTTGTAAATGTGTTCGAAGTTCTGTTCATTGATGTGTCTTAGACCGTTGATGGGTATGGCTGTTCATCTGGTATGAAACAACAAATCCTATATGAAAGAGCACAAATTTGTGTTTAACATAGTTCCATTTGATGCATAACCGGCCAGCATCATTTATAAATTCGACATAGTTTACAGTTCAACTCCCGCAAAATATAAACATCTTATTAATAGGCTAACAAATTTACTAAATCATATGGCTAGTTAGACATTGCGGTCACTATGGGAAGAAGATGTTTCCTCTTAAGATTGAGAGAGTGATGCAACTTAATTGTTGCGATTTATAATTATGAGATGCCAAGGAAGAAAGGTGAAATATTCTTTATGTGTGAATATAAATTATGTAGTTATCGGGTTCTTGCAACTGTTGAATTTCACACATTTGGTTCATATGTCGAAAGGGTTCTTGAATACCATGTTTGGCTGATTGCTAAAGGAAAAAGGAAGAAACAAACTTGTTACTCACAAAATATAGTTGTTTTTGGTTAGGGTCATTAACTTAGCTTTTTTCTTCTGCACTTCGCATGTTCCTTACAAAGTGTTTAAGTTTTGATTTTAGAGAATCAAAATGTAGTATATTCCAAATGTAAGATTGGTAAACCTTGTTTAGTCTTCATCTCTAAAATTTTTACATTCTTTCATGTTTTCTATATTACTGTGTTACAAGAGATATGTCAATGTGTGGAAAATAAAAGTTACACCCCCTTGGCATCTGGTGTGGTTTACCGACTCTTTTAGGAAAAACAAAAGTCAACTGTAGATTGTTTTTTCGTTGTGATAGTCCTGATGGAATGAGGTATGACAAGATTGTTATTTTTGATTCATTTTTTACAGGCTACTTCAAAGAAGGTAATAACAAGGGAAGAGTGGGAGAAAAAGCTTAACGATGTTAAAATTCGAAAAGAAGACATGAACAAGTTGGTTATGAATTTCCTTGTCACTGAGGGATATGTTGACGCAGCAGAGAAGTTTCGAATGGAATCTGGCACAGAACGTATCCCTTTTATCTCTTTGATGTGCTGTTTACAATGTTACTGTGTTCATTGAATATTATTTCTTCCTTTATTTGAATTTCCTTATAGATAAATAGCAGATATAGACCTTGCAACAATTACAGATCGTATGGCTGTTAAGAAAGCAGTTCAGTCAGGGAACGTTGAAGATGCAATTGAAAAAGTCAATGATTTGAACCCTGAGGTTAGTTGCGTCTTTTACTTTGTAGTTGCTTTTCTTACTCCCTGTAAGGCTGGTTTTGTAAAAAAACACAATAACTTCTAGTAAGCAACGTCAAGCTAAAATTACTTGTTTGCTTGTTGTTATCATAAAAAATTATTAACGGGCTGGTTTTGGTGTTAGTGTATAAGATTCTCCCACTTCTGGCATTATTGAAGGGCATTGTAGGGCATCATATTAGTAGAAGTAGAGAGAATGGTTTCAATCATATATGTAGAATTGGGTCAGTGGGTCATATTTCATCTCTAACGGGTAAAATTAAAAAATAAATATTTAAACTTTGCTAAAAAGAAGCGGGTCAAATGGATTGAGCGGAACACAAGTTGCCCAATGTTTTCTTATGCTTACAAATTTTTTAAAAAATTCACCAAGAAGGTGTTGATGGGTCAAGCTGACTCAACCAGTTTGACCCATTGCATAATCCTCCTGGCCTACCCATTCACCATGATGCCACCAAAAAGCATAATGTCTTAATAATTCTCGTGACACAAGCATGTGTCATTTAGTTGGTATGTAATATGGGTGATCATACAAAATTCAGACCTTTATTGGTATGACTTTTTGCTGTTTCGTTTAGCCCATGCCCATTTTGGTCTTGGGTTTTATTTTGAATCGTTGATGATGTAACTTTTAATGGTAATTCGACACCTAAAGCTTATTAACTGTTATTGTGTCCTTTTGGTTATTAAAAATTGATAACAATAATAAATATTTCTATGCAGATTCTAGATACAAATCCCCAGCTATTTTTCCATCTTCAGCAGCAAAGGTTGATAGAATTAATTCGGAATGGAAAGGTAGAAGAGGCTCTGGAATTCGCCCAGGAGGAGCTTGCTCCAAGGGGAGAGGAAAATGTAACTTCTGACTTTCTTATATTTGTTTTTTCTCTTTCCCATTCTATTCCTCAGAGTAAGTTTCCCTGGAAAATGAAACATTTCTCTTGTGTGGTAGTAAGTTAGAATGACCTGCTTGCTTCATGTCATCACTAAAAGCTTTCATGATTATTGATTTGGATTCACAATATATACTTGTTTTCTCATTCTTAAACGTTATGTTATATACGTGACAAAAAGTAACACTTTTCTATACATCATATGTTATGTTATAGATATTGAAGCCTAGATTTGTCAAATAATAGGTTTTAAGTCCATTAAACTGATTTTTTATTTTTAGGAGAGGACAGCTCACAAATATAGTAAACATTGGTTTCATTTGTTCAAGTCTCCATCATGTGGGTACCTTTTTTATTTTCTTGAGGAAGTAAACGGGAATCACTATCACTTTAATCTTTATGACACTATATACATGAGAGCCACAAATTAGAAATTTAAGTGGTCATATGTGCATACGACTTCGTGCCAATTTTTCTAAAGATAAGGTTCCTCCATTGCAGCAAAGCTTTCTAGAGGAGTTGGAGAGAACGGTTGCACTGCTGGCTTTTGAAGACGTGAAGAATAGTCCTGTTGGAGATCTTTTAGACCTATCACAACGTCATAAAACCGCAAGCGAGGTCAATGCAGCAATCCTTACAAGTCAAAGCCATGAAAAAGGTTAGTTCTTTAATAATGAATACTTTGGCAGTTCATAATTGCTTTTTGTATGGCTCATTTGATCTGGTATTGTGTTACTTATGTCATGCATAAGTTAGCAGGAGCTAGGTTTTAGCATTCAAAGTTGAAACTCACTTGTCAATGTACTTTTTATAGAAAAAATGAGCTGAATGCCTCTTAGAGGACACCTAACACCTTGGCTAGTATATGAAGTCCTGTAAAAGATAATATGGATGCTAAATGGGCCAGTTGGTAAGGGTTGGGTAACAAGTCAAAACACGTGAAGTTTTAGGGCAGGTTCATATGGGTTGACCCGTGACCCGTTAACACTTTTTTTCTTCAACTTTCAAATTATTATTATATTAAATAGATTATATTACACTTTGATTCGCTATGTTATTTCAAAAGTCACGAAATTCATCTCTAAGCAATTTTACATAAATTGTTCAATTGTTTTCACACTTTTGGTCCATGAAGTGGATGATGTCGGGTTGGAGCCATGAAGCAAGGGAAGGCTTACCATTCTGCTTTTCCTCGTCATCGTCTTCTTGAAAAAGATGAAAAACACGAAAAAAAATCAAAGAGACCTTGAAAAACCGAAAACCCATATCTTATCAAATTGAAAACCCAAAACCATCCTTTTGTTCTAAATAAAATCCCTCTTCAATATAAAGATGTAGAACATGATATACAAAGGAAAGGAGAAAAAAAGGAACAGATCGAAGAGAAACCTTTTACACCCAGCACGGAAAATTTTCTTTGAAAACCACAGCTAATTTTCTAAATGAACTCCGTTTTTAACCGTCTTCATCTTCTTTGAATTTGCTTTTTTAAATCAAGTTCTTTAGCTTCATCAAGAAAATGATGAAAATTTTTATTTGGTTTTGGGTTTTCAAGGTTTTTCCTTTGACCTTTTTTTATTCTTTCTAAATCCTGTTCTGTCTTCTTCAAGTGGATAAAGAAGAACAAGGGTTTGTTTTGGGATTCCGCTGTTTTACTTTATAATGTTCATCTTCAAGAAAGGTAGGAAGCAGATGAAGGGTAAAACTCTAAATTTGGCCCTAGTTAACTGCTTTAATCTAGTGGCATTGGCCAAAAACATGCGAGAAATTCCTTTTTGGATCAATTTATGCAATCAAAATTGTTTTGGGACAAAGTTCATAACTTTTAGAATACCAGTGGGATGAAAAATGTGATTTACTCTGTTAAATGTGATTACAAAAAGTATTATTAGGACCTATGGTCCTATATCTAATTCTAGTAATAATAACAGTTTCGGAGGTTGTGAACACTTGAGTAGACCTTGGGCAACATTAACGTTTAACCCGCTGCTATCTATCTAAAGTCTAAACTTTACTTTTATCCTTTTGGCCCCTTCTAAATAAAGATAGTCCGTTGCAACATGAATGGGTTGAAGTTGTCTTCTCTAAGAAATACAACCTAATGTATAATGTGAATATCTTGGTCTCTCGAATATAAGAACTTACAATATATCTCTAACAATCATCATTGTTTTAAACAACAATAATAGATAAATGTAATGATGCACTCATAATTTGGAAGTGAACTCCACTTGTTGAACATGTTTTTCAGTTGAGCACAATTTCTTGAATGTTCTTGCATTCTTATTGATGCTTCTTTGGTAGTCAAGAAGCTCAAGCCTCATAGAAATTAGGTTTACCACTTTTGGGGTTATTGTGTTGCAAATTAGTATCTATATTTGTAGACTAAGTTTGACATCAAAGTCATACCCTACTTTTCTATTTGAAAACGTGGTTATGTTGTGCATTATTGAAACGTGAAATGAAGCAAATCAGCAAGTCAGTTGGTTTAATAACAGTTCAGATGTGTAATTTTGAGCAGGTGGGGTACTGGGGTTGGACCGACTGACCTTTTTACAAATAATTCATAATTAACTAATAAAGCGATTTAGGAGGTTGTATGCATAAATACCACTTTGGGCAACTTTTGACCCTTTCAACACATCTCTTTGTTTGCTTACTTTTTTAGCCTTTTTCATTCAACCAATTTAAACCTGATCCAAATTGGCTCATTCATAAGTGTTTTTTTACCCTTTCAACCCATTTCTTTGTTTGCTTACTTTTTAAACCTTTTTTATTCAACCAGATTAAACATGATCCAAATTGATTCATTCATAAGTACGCTGGTTGAAACCGCCACGTGATCCTACTTTTAGTACCATTTTTTCTCAAGTCAGAAAACTATCCTGACCACAATATAGATTTTGCTTTATATAATGAATTAGTTTAGTTTTACGTTTTAGCACTGACTTGATGAAATGATTGCAGACCCGAAGCTCCCGAGTTTGTTAAGAATGCTTTTATGGGCTCAAAATCAGCTTGATGAAAAGGCAGCTTATCCCCGCATCACTGATCTATTCACAGCTACTCTTGAAGACCCGTCTGTTTGACTCGATTCGACTTTCACCACATACGAATTAACGGTCAAAAGCTAATGAAACAGTGTTTGAGTGGAAAATGTTTTCATGAAATGTGGCAATCTTTCAGTTGTAATGGCGGACAATTCACTGTGTTGTGTGATTTAGAATGGAAATTAGAGAAATACCCGCCTTGTGGGGTTTCATGTGAAATAATGGAGTTTTACTGATTTAGCTGGCATACGACTGAATGTGAAGGAATCTTCTTTCGGTTTTTGAATTGGTCGTATTCTTTTTTCTTACGAGAATACGTAAAATATTCCTGACAAGTAGCGGAAAATTCGTATTGAAGATAAATACAAATTACCAAATTTGGTGACACAACTGGTATAAACTGCCGTTGTTTTTTTTACTTTGGTGATCACCTTTTACCACAATCATCATATTGTAACGTCAATTTTTTTGCTATCACCACTCAACCCACTACTTAACCACATAATGGTCACTATCTAGTATCTACTACATCAAATTCTGATACTCACTTAATATTCACTAACTAATAAAATGTTATATAAAAAAATAAAAATATAGACAAACGAAGACTTTGGACCCACAAGCAATTACCACTTAGTCATCTCTAGTGTGATACTGTGATAGTCACCCCTCAAACCCTATCACCACTTAGCCATGGAGTGGTGCCTCTTCTCACCACTCAAGTGGTTATACCACATACCTCCTTACTCCCTCCCACTCTTACCACTCTAATGTTGACAAATCAGAATCATTAATGTTTATTTTGTTGCAACAGAGGTTTTTTAGTTAACTCTCCGTTTAAACCAGCTGTTAATGACGCTTTTCTGTCTTGCAAATGATAGTAAGAGTAAGTTTGTTGATTCATCTCGATCTCTCTTCCTTTTAGTGCTTTGGTCAAAATAAGTATTCCTCAATTGGATTGTTCTAAACAGGGAACGCCAACCATGGTAGAATACCGTTGGAGTTCTCTCACCTTCCTTTACCATCACCACCATCTCCCTCACGAACCGCCACAAAATC
This sequence comes from Dittrichia graveolens, assembly GCA_038502395.1. Taxonomy (NCBI): domain Eukaryota; kingdom Viridiplantae; phylum Streptophyta; class Magnoliopsida; order Asterales; family Asteraceae; genus Dittrichia; species Dittrichia graveolens. The sequence goes on along the minus strand of JARJIL010000005.1, from coordinate 2,658,687 downwards.
ATCATTACCATCACAAGCTAAGTGCCGACCCACCATTGTCTGACACAATCCTAGACCACATCACTTTCAACACTGAAGGACCAAACATGATAAACCAAACATGAAAAGATTAAAATTTAGACGTTAAAACATATACTTAATATAAAACCATCTACCTATCTTCAGTTTTGATTCTCCTATTTTAATTTTAATTTCTAAAATCATATTAACACAACTACCTGTCTACCTTTTTAGTCTCTACTTTTGAATATTTACTTAATAGACTTGACCATTGACATAGGTGTTATTTGTACGCGATTGTTAAAGATCCGAATATCATTGACATGTGAAGGCAATTTTGATAATTTCCTCTACTTCATCCTTTTCAACCTACTCCATCTTCGGTGGTTTTATTTTCAACTGTTTCATCATTAACTTAACCAAACATCGGTCAATATATATATATATATATATATATATATATATATATATGTATGGGAAAAGTTTAAACGAGAACTGTTTTTCGTGCGAGAACCAAAATTTGATGGTGGTTGATGGTAAGAGACGAGGGAGACGTTGGTGATAGTAATTAAGTGATGGTTTTTAATGGTAGTTACTGATCTTACACAAAATTTGGTTTAAGATGATACTACTATTTAATGATCATATATAAATTGTGTGGAAATTTAATGTTAATAAGTTAGCATTCTTGATATGTAACAAATCATCTTAGTGTAATGATTTAAAAAGCGTCGGGTTTAGTAAGTTCAACCTACATCTTGAGAAGAAAACAGTAGAAGGAAAACTCAGATTCCAACAAAGAGATGAATGTACATGGATGGTTGACATCAAAGATGATATTTTTATCAGGTTTTAGGACGTCACAAGATTTCTTAATTAATTGTGTTGTTGAATGTGCGTAGGAGATCAAGATGCCATTTTCATATCTCATTTGACCATTTATTTTTGCTTGCCTTCACCTTGTTTTCATTCGTAGAGACTATTTTACATCAAATTTATTAATTAAAAGACAAAGAGGCTATTTACGTGTGCTTAGTTAATTCCATGTCTACGGTTAAGAGGTAAGAGGGTAGTTTTATCATTACAAAATTAATTAAAATTAAGAGTTTTAAGCAAAATATCTAAATGGAGAGGGTTCATTTGAGAACAGTTTGTTATTGCGGGTACCGCGAAAACCATTTGTGACCATTCATCCTAATTAATCAATGGTTAATATGAACTATGACAAACATGTAATTAATTAAAAACATAGCCGTCATTTTCACATTTCTTAAAACTTGGAGGGGTATTTTAGGAAACTTATCTAAATAAATGGGTGGACCAATTATCACCACTTTCTTAAAGCTAAAATATATACGAAACGTATCAGAATTAAAATATAAAAATTATACCAAACTAACGAGAAATAATACCTTTTAATTTGGCACCGATATTGCTATAATTTTTCAAAGAAAAAAATTTTATTTTTGATGGGTTTTTATTTTCAGCATAGCTTCGATTATGTGCATATGTGCACCATAATAATGGGTTTTTGCTCCAGCACAGGTGTAGATAGTGCACATGTGCACCACAAGTGTAAGTGCATATGTGCATGTTACTCCGGCAGTCCGACTTTTGTTCCAGCACATGTGCATGTAGATGCACGTGTGTATATGCTTATGTACACCAAGACGCACATCAACTAGATCATAACTAGGTCTTCGGCGATAGTTGGATCAGATAGAAAAATGGGAATGGAGACGATGGTCTATGGGAGTTATTAGATCGGAGAGAGAAACGGGAGACGAAGACAGTAAGGAAGATGATATCACTTGGTGGTGGCCGGTGGATGGAGATGAAGTGTGTGTTAGATGGTATATGGTATTTCTTATCGGGTTTTCAATCGAGCTAGTTTTAGATCTACCCTTTTTGATCAAGGAGTAACAAAAAGAAAAAATTTCATAACATTACATGACCGCCATCTAGTAATTTCCATGCAAAAAGATAACAAAAGAAATGAATATTTTTCTACCACATGACCGCTTGCGGTGATAATCTCCACGTAACAATACCAACCTCGCCTCTACCATATATATACGTAACATTACATGACCGCCACCACTCTCACTACATCACGTGTATAATATTTTACAAATAAATGTTAATTAAAATGTTTAAGACATAAAATTTGATGATCGGTCCAGAATGATTCTCCTGATACTCGTATTAATATTGGTTCTCAAATAAACTTTTATATATATGGAAAAGTTCAATCGAGTACTGCTTTTTCGTATGAGAATTGCGGAAACAGTTTGTAATACCATTAATGACTGATTAGGTATTTTGGTCATTTATATATTTACCCAACCGTAAATTGCGTTCGGATGAGCTGTAATTAATTTACGAGACTTGATTTTATCAAAACATCCCTCATTTATGCGTCATTAATAAGCCGTCAAAAATTCTTAGTTATTGATTAGTTTTATCTAGAGCTAAGATTTGTTCTCGCTGTTATATTACGAATAACAATTCTTATTTGAACCTTTCCTATACATATCTAAATTTTACAATCTAATTTTTGAATAAAATTTAAATCAAAAAATATATTTATAGAATCATTTTGCTAATGTGTTTATATATAATTACACATGAAAAAAAATCTTTCATAATCTGATTTGTAAGAAAAAGTATTCCCTTATTTAGTCACATTATCGCAAAAGAACAAAATTAATTTATTCAAACTATTGTGTGATTTCATCCCAAATGATCAAATCATTTTGTGTAATTTCTTCGCAAACTCACAAACGATTTTTGATGAATCGATGATTTTTTTTTACATTTCTTTGCAATACCCAACAATGTTGGCAATTGAGTATTTCATTTCTGCTTTGCCTATTCGTTTCCATTATTGAGTCTCCGTCTCCATGGCTTTTTTTATCCATTGAAAGTAATTAATCTTTTTTTTCTTTAATACTTGTGAAATCTATCTTTTTTTTGAACAACGAAGTTATATTAGTGGGCTGGGTCCGCAGTGACATCCATATAGGACAGTATGCGAGCCCCAAGCCATATGCCAAGTTAGTAATTAAACGTCTTTGTCTGGGTTTAAACACAGGACCTCCAAGGAAGGTTTTGCCTTCCACCTCCCTCTTACTAATCCTTTTTTCTTCTCTCCTTTGAATTTTAGTTTTGAACCGAAAAAAAGGACATGCATACATACATACATATATATATATATATATATATATACATATGTACACTATACAACATACCTAAAAACAAAGGGACCTCTACTAACTATGAACTCTTGTCACTACCTACCCCTATATAATTTTCTCTTAAAGATGATTTTAATTTTAATAAAAAAGGACCCACGTACGTTTTTAGTCTATGCTCTCTGGTCTTGCTTTGTTTGAAGGACACCAACACCTAAGTAGCAAGTAGTAACGACTCACTTTAAACGTGTGCCCCTTCAAAAGCCAACACCTTTTTCATAAAGTTAACAGAAAACCTCCCTTTAATTTAATGACTAGTACAATTTGGAGTCTAAAAACGCTGATTAAACAAAATGTACATGTATAACCTTACTCTTATCTTTATTCCAATTATCTTGTTGCATAATGGTTTTGTTTCCAATGTCGATACGCGTAAAAAGTTGAGTGATAATCCATGCTACCCGTGCTATAAATTGGGTCCGCTCTTACAAATTAATACACTCGAGCTAAGAAGTATACTAGCATAATTTAATAATATTTTTTTTGAACAGTAAAAAAAAGTCGCTAAGACGATGATTTGGCATTACCATCGCCCCACCTAGCCACCAGCAAGGTGTTTGAAATGTTTACAATACAAAAAACAGAAACATAATTGTAGTTTACCTTATGATTGATCTAAATTGCAAAGAACTAAAAACTCATCGTATCCATGCAAAAATTTCATTCCTCTTTCCGTAACTCGGCAATCAGTACACTGAAGGGGTCAGCCCGGGTCGGGTCATTGACTCAATATCACACTGACGAACCTAGTAGAATTTAAAAGTAAAAACTCATTAAAAAGCACTAAATAAGTAAATGACACTAAAAAGACCCGACCCGAATGATCTAACACAAGTAGTTTTAGATGAATGTGAACCTAGCTCGTACTAAAAAAGACACTAGAAAGATCCGACCCAAATTACATAAACCCATGTAGTGCTTGCGGAATGTGATTCTTGTTGCTTTGACAAGGGTAGTTTGGTAATTTTGTGATGCTCCATCACATGATGATGATGATGATGATTGTTGTCATGATGGTGATGATGATGGGTGCCATCATCAAAGTTGAGAGCATAGCTTGAAGGATCGTATTGAAAATTAAATTGTTTCTTGGGACCTCCATAAAGAGCAACAAGAAATGTGTGTTTCTTGAATGTTTTTTTCATGGCTGCTCTCACTCGCCAAAACAAGCTTCTACAGTGCTTCCTTGAGCATGGCTTTATCCACAGCAATCTCTCAATAACTCCCATTTCTTGAATCAATAACCAAAAAGAAGCCTTTTTTCTTGGATTTTTGATGAAACTTGATCACCACCCCCTTCAAGAAACTCGAATTCTTAAAAGAAAAAACAGATTCAGAGGGAATTTGTGTGACTACCCACTTCACGAAATTTCAGAATTTGGCACAAAAGCATAGAAATAGCAGTTTAATTGCTACAAGAAACTTCAAATTTAGCACATACCTAGAGAGAGACTGGTTTAGTAGAATACCCACTTGAAGAAACTTTTAAGTCTAGAGAGAGAGATTAGTGTCGTGGAGCACTTGAATACCCACTTCAAGAAGATGAAGAAAAAAGCAGAGAAAAATAAATGGGTGAGATTAGTCTGGTAGAAGAATATCCATTTCAAGCATCCTTAAAAGTTGCATAAACATTCAATGTTGTACAATTCCCACAGAAGGTTTGCACATACAAAGAAAGATTACTTACTATCTTTGAGTACCCACTTAAATTAACCACAAAATTATGCAAGAAAGAACAGTGAAAAAAGGAGACATTAGTATTGTAGAGTACACATCTCCAATTGTCTAAAAGTTGCATAAAGATTTATGATTCTATATAATTCCCCCTTCAAGTTGTGCACAAAGTAAGAAAGAATACTACAGATGCTTGGATACCCACTTAAAAAAACCAGAAAATTATGCAAAAAAAGAAAAACAAAGAAAGGATAAGAGGTTAGTTTGATAGAAAACACATTGAAGAATCTTGAGAGTTTGCGAATGGATTCAAGATTCTAAAATTCACAGAGTCTTGATGAATTGAAGTTTGAACATTGGAAACATGAGCTAGATGGTGAAGATCTTTTGTACGTGGGTTAGATTGGGGTTTGGCGAGTACGATCAGATAAAGTAAAAAAGAATTCAATACTTTCTTAATTTTCAGAAAGTAATTTTAGGTGTTTTATAGAGGAAGCTATCCCACTTTGAGCTACAGTGTATTTTACACTCCTTCCTCAAAAAGCTAAGTTATTTTTTTTTTTTTAATTTCTGATATTTGTTGTACTTTTTTGCTCCGAGAAGAAATCAATTCAAACGTTGGTCTAATACATACTTTAAAAGCTTCAATTTCACTGATTAATCCGATTCAAAGTTCAATAGTTTGCGTATAACACTAATCAAATCTTAATACATATTATTTAGTCGTAGGTTACATAATTTAATGCATATTGTATTTAACAAAATTTGCTATGTATGAAATAACTCTAACAAATAAGTACTTTAATGTATCTAACTCGGCGCTAACCACATAATCTTGAGTTCAAATTTCGTAGTAGACAAGATGTAAATTTAAAAGTAGGATTAGGAGGCGTCTGAGTTCTGCCGTAAAAAAATACCTGCAAAAGTGTACTAAAGCTTGTTTAGAACAATTATTTTGTAATGGTTGTTAATTAAGAAAATTATCATGTGTGCTTTTTGGGGATAATTTCTTAATAAGTAAATGAGACGTGATATATCCTTCTACAATACAAGTGTTGAAAGCAATAGAGGAGGTAGGAAAAGAAAATTAGTTGACTCCACGTGTTATTTTGTGGTGAATAGGAAGTTGAAGTAGGAGGATATACATTTAACATTGTGAACACATTTATGATTTATTAACGTACGTAGTAGAAATTGAGAATGTGTGGGTATACTGGAATATGTAATCTGATAGTTAAAATAACAAAACCATAATGAACACTCTTTAGAAACTAATTCTATTTTTATTCTTCTGTCACTCAAATGTCACACACGTCGCGCTCCAACCAAAAGAGTGATTTTGCATACTGTGACAAACAAGCAGATTAGTATTAGTTCATATAACGCATAAAAGTTTAAGGCTGCGTTCACTTCTACAAAAATTTTTCATTTTTTTAGAAATATTTTTTAAGAAAACTGAAAATCAGAAAACATATTTACTTGTATATTTTTTTAGAAAACTCCCTCATTTTTTCACATTTTATTTTTTCAAACTTTCATACTTTTTCAAACAACTTTTCAAAGAAAACACTTCAACCAAACATGTTTTTCTTTTTTTTCTGAAAAAGGAAAACTCCACCCCTTCATATAAACACGTTTTCTATTTTTTTAAAAATGAAAACTCCACCATTTTTCACAGAAAAACAGAAAATTTTTCTCCTACTAAACACAGCTTAAATCTCTCTTCTCGAGTTTTTTTAAAAAAGAGAAGAGAGGGAAAGAAAAATAAAATGAATGATTCGGTTGTGTGATTGTGTTCTAAGTTGAAAGGAAAATAAAGGAGACCCTGTACCTTCCAAAGTTTCAAATTATTTCATATTTGAGAGGATGACTTTTAAAATAAGTAATCTTCAAACTTAAGAACTCCCAATTTTGATATTTTCTTTCTTTTTTTAAAAAAAAAATAACTTAAGAACACAACGTAATAGTTTGTGTAACTCTAAAAGAATCATAATTCGTCTAGTATATGTAATGTAGAAGTTACGTGAATCTATAGTGCTAGGGGATATAAAATCTTTGATATACATTCAGTGATCAAACCCTAATACATATCACTAGCATGAGTTACAAAATTTAATATTTTTATATTAGTCATTAGAGCGGTGAATTAAGGCAAAATTCATCCCCATGTGGTCGACTCCACCGATTTCATTTGCCGATTTCTATTCGGAGGAGTTGGTCAATTTCTATTCAAAGGAGAAGTTCGATTTTAGTTATCGATGCCACCACTTGATTTTGTCATCGGAGGATGAGGTAACCCTTACATGCCGTACAGGTTAAAAAGTTATTTTTATTCTTTTAATGTTTTATTTTCATAAAAACTTTAATATCCTTTTATACAACTTGCCTAACTATTAATTAATTTTAGAGATTATGATATATCTTTTTATTATTTTCTGTTACCTATCGTTCTATTTATAAGATCAATATAAGTGTCAAACTTAAGAAAGGTAATAAAGAAAAAAAATAGTGAATTTTATATGTTATCTTATATTATAAAGGAGGATTAGCTAGAAAGAAATAGTAATATGATACATAATTTCTCTTAATTTTAATCACAAATTTATAAAAACAGAACGTGGCAAGTGTAGTAGATGATGTGTTTAAGAAAGGGTGCTTCTATTTTCCTTCTCTCTCCTTACAAACTTAAATGTCAAATCAAGAATTTACATTTTCAATGTTGTTTTTTTACTCACATATATCAAATTAAGAGGGTTATATAGACAGGAGAGGGGGACTATTTAGAATCACCCTTTAAGAAATATTATTTTATTTTCCTTTGTTTATTGAGAGTTAATTATTGAAGTATGATTTTGTTAGAATTAGAATAAGAAAAGAAAATATTATTGTGGAGAAAAAGGGTATTAATTAACTGGGGGTGTTTGGTTTCATCGGAAGGCTGGAATTCCATATTACAATATATATATATATGTATGTATATATGCTGCTACAGTGGGAAAAGAGCCTCCTATAGGGTTAATAAGGTGGTCGTGTCTCTGTCTATCTGTTTACTGTGGGCCTCTCTCTCTCTCTCTCTCTCTCTCTCAGACTATCAAACCCTTTTCATCACCTCAATTCATCCTATGCATCTTTCTTTTTTCGCCATGTTTTTTTTTCTAACAGCAACAAAAAGAAAAGTTTTAAAAAAAGCTTCGACTTAACAATTACACTTTTTTAACGTTAAGACCTATATCTATTCAAATCAATCTAGCAAGACGCTAGAACTACAAAGTTCTAGAGTGATAATATATCTTCCTACTAAGATCGTCCGTATGGCCTCACCCGAGAGGCCTCGGGTCCCTTTGGGTTGAGCAACTTGCTTCGGGAACACCCCTACGGGGGGTATCGGGTTCCATACATTTTTTTGGTCTCGGGTCTACCAACCCGATGATAGCCGAAACCTTTTTCCTTTTTCCTTTTTTTCGTTTTGGTTTTTTTGTGAGTTTGAGGAGAGAGAAAAATATTTGGGTTGATTTGAGAGAGGCTATACTAGAGTTTGTGGTTGATTTGGGTTGTGAAAGGAAAATTAAAAAAATCTGATGTGGCATTAGGGTTGGAAAGGGAAGAAGGGAAGCTATACTGAAGGCCTTATTATCTTACTCATAGGATCGGTATAAGTGTAAAAAATCAATGGATGGTGTGAGACAAGAGAATTAGTGGATTATACATGTCGATCATCTTGTGGTGAGTTAAATAAAATAGGAGGAAATATCATTTTGCTAATAATAATAATACTGAATCCGGCTTAGAAAACGAAACTGATTATGATTATTTGAATACGTTGTTTTATTTATGTCACGTATCTGTTTAAAACGTAAACTCGTGTAATTTTATTTCTCTTTTATGTATATGGTCAGTTTTTTTTCTAATGTCTTGCAAGAAGCTTTGAAAAATACATTGGCTACTTTAGTAAGCTTCTTTTCAAATTGTAACTCTTTTAGTTTTTGCGATATATATGACGTTTTTATTGTTGTCAATGGTTATTTTTGAAGAGGAAGAAGATGACTGATCGAACTTATTTTTTGTTAATTTGGGTGAAGTTGAAGATGGGTTTTGATCGTGTAGTACCAATTAATTAATAGCGATTTAGAATCAATTCCCACTATAATTACTTATTATAGCATCTCATATTCTCAATGTCTAATCAGATTACATCACATCTTCTCAAACGTAAGATTCCATTAATCATTCCAAATTTGTCTCGTCGTCAACAGATTCAAGATACATTTATAACCATTATTTGACGTATTTTAATCATTTATATATTTATCCTATTATGAATTGCGTTTGGGTGAATTAGTCATTATGCTAGCATACAAGGTACAAGGAACAAGCAAAAACTAGTGTTACACTCGTATGGTGTCCGGGTACTTTAATTCATCATTTTTTTTCTTGATGAATACTATGTGTTACTTGAATTAAGGGTTACAGGTGACCAAATTTTGAAACTGTATGTTACTTCGTCAAATTTTGTTTGATGAATCTGTTCTGTCAATTTTTTTTAATAAAAACTAATTGTATATTACATGAATCCATCATTCATCTTTTTTTAAATATATGCTAAAGTGATTTTTATGAGCCAACGTTATTTTAGGAGTTGTCAGCATTTTTTATTACCTAATTTACCCTCAATCTGTATTAAATTGGTGGTTACATGTCATCAGATTTTGACAATTTCTTGTTGACTTTTGATTAAATCCCATGGCTCACAATCACTCTTACACCTTGATATATGCGTTTTTGTGCATGTTTTACATGCCGAAATGCCCAATTCTTAACCCATTTTCAAGGTGAATTGTCTATTTAATTATCTAATTTGCTTATAATTCATCATGCAGACTTAAAAGGGTTTAGTGTGAGAAAAATGGACAAAACCAGTGCAAAAGTGAAGAAAATTGAAGAATCGGTAAAAACCAGCCCTTGCGCCCGCAAAGGAATCCCTTACGGCCGTAAGGGCCCCTTATCCACTTATCCACCATTTGACAACTTGCACCTGGCACACGTCAAATCCACCGCCCATCTTGCGACCGTAAATGTTTGTTTGCGGTCATAAGCACCCATATTTCAGTAGTTATATAGACAGAATTCTGTCCATTTGAATGAGAGACATAATTTCGGATTTTTCACCACCCAGATACTCTCCCACGACCCTAAACACTCTAGAAGAATACTTTGAAGATATCAAAAGAGGGAGAGCTTGCTAAAAGGCTTGGAACAACACTACCCTATATATACATACATATATATATAGAGAGAGAAAAAGAATCTGGTGAGAACACATTTTAAATAAAGAACTGTAAAAACACATGTAGGTCAATCATTTAATTAAATAAACAAGAGATATAAAATCAACATACCTTAATTAAACCAAATAATTAAAATTCAATATACCGTAATTAACCAAGTTTAATATCAGCCATTAAATTAACATCATTCAAGGGCTATAAACTGTTATCAAAGTTCTCGCCTTAAAAGGTGTTCTTATTTGATCATGCCTTAATATATATATATATACACACACACAATATATACATATATATATATGTGTGTGTATGTGTGTAGGTTCAAATGAGAATGAATATTTATGTGATGATGTAAGACTTATGACCCTTCATTTGATTTGATCGCATGGTCTATATATTTAGTGTTGTATTTTATTCATAGCACAACTATTAATTATGACGATCATAAATTACGACGGATGAATTACAATCGTAAGATCTAATAGATGAATATTTAATTGATTGTTATAATTAGTTTTTCTTTTTTCACCTAAATGATTATTGTAAGGATAGAGGTGATAATAGATTTGAATAAGGGTGCTACTATTTAGCCCCCCTCTCCTTACAAACTTAAATATCAAATCAAGAATGTTACATTTTTAAGATAGTTTTTTCACTCATACATTTCAAATCAAATAGATTATATAGACAATCAGAGGGGACTATATAAAATCACCCTTTGAATAAATAGAAATGTGTTGGTAAAGAGGGCATAATGATCGATCAAATCAAGTTTGGTTGTTTTTAAGCTAAACTAGTGATGTTACCAACAAATTGTACCATTGGGATTCCTTCTTATATCTTCCTTTTTGTCTTTATTAGTCTTCATTATTCTTTATAATCCCATTTTGTCCCACTCTCAAGCCCCTTTCATTGTGGGTCCCTACTTCTTTTGCTTCCACATGGTGGTCCTCTTTTTACCTTCCTCCCTCCCTCCCTCCCTCTAGCTTTTATTTTAATGTCTACCTTGTCTTTTGTTGGAAATTAATAAGGTTTTAACTTGATAGAGATGGCTCAATCTCACCCACCAAACTCTTTATGGCCTATCCAACTTTCCCCCTCTCAATAAATAATTTTTTTTATCAAATTTAAATATTTTATTTTTAACAAACACTTGGGTTTCATGAGGCCATTCGTGCGTAGACGTTATTGAAGTAATATAAATGTATAAGAATGTATTTTTTTTCTAGTTATATCGAGCAAGGGAGAATTCGAAAATCCTATATTCAAGAGAGGATAGATTGACTCAAGCGCCTTCAAAACATCGAACAAGGGAAAAGAAACGTGTTAAAACAAAAAGCAAAACATCCGATGGGCAATAGACATGGATGATAATGGAAAGTATTTCCACAAATATGTCGATAGAAACTATGCTTATTGAATCATACGGGGCCTGACTGTGAACGAGTTGTGGGGATGACCATTAATGTATAAAGGATGCAACTTTCTAACTCTTTCAAGATAGATTCAATGAGCACACTTCAAGTCGTCCAGAATTCAACTCCCCTATATTCTCGCGAGTGATGAAGACAACGCCACTCTAGAGCTTCTTTTCTCAAATTCCAAAATTAAAGAGAAGCGGTTTGGAGAGCTACACTTCTCTTATCAAAGGTTGCAATCTTTATAGCACTGATTCCTAAAAAGAAAGATCCACATGGACTTGGAGATTAAAGGCCGATTAGCCAAAGGTGGTTACAATCCTTCCTTTATAAAAGTCACACTTAGCCGCTTGGGGTCATTGTTATTAAGCATTTGTCATTCTAAATTCCCTCTTTATCTAAAAATATTTTTGAGCATTCATTTCTATATTTAAAGTGTGATTTCTTGAGTTGATTAGCAAATATTCTATCCAATTAGGAACAACTCAAGATCAAGTGTAATGGTCAAAACACTTTAAGTGGTTATCATATATTATTATACACAATTGTATTTTTTAAGATAGACTTGTAAGCCCTTTCACTTGTTGTGAAAAGTGTAGAGATAACATCAAATATTGTTATTGTTGTTAGTATTTGGTGATTGCTAACATTCTTAGTGAGACATTGTTAAAGTTGATAAATATCTTGGAGTAGTTAGACATAGAAGGTGATCGTTATATTCTTAGTGAGACATTCTTAAAAGATCACTACCTTGAGAAATTAGTTGGACGTTGTAACAGTGGTCTCTTCCGGCTAAAAAAGACGTTAATAGTACAGACAACTCTTGATAAAAGAGCAATGAGTGAGCATAGGTTGGATTCATTAATAGATATATATATATATATATATATATATATATATATATATATATATATATATAACTGAACCACTATAAATCCATGTGTACATAGACGGTCTATATATCTTTAACTTGCAATATACTTTTTAAAAGGTTATAAAAAGTGGAGATAAAAACTATCTAACCCCGTTCCTATTTTCTACATACAACTTCAAATTTTAGCACTAGCTAAAAGTTCTAGTTTCTAACTGGAAGCTCTAGATAATTTTGTTCAATATACCATAACAGGCAAGTTTGTGCTTCTGTAGGTTGCTTGGAGATAGAAACACGTTTAAGTCGAGTAATTACTATTTTTTAAATATATACACTGATACACATATATAATATTAGATGTAATTAGTTAAATATACTTGTTTGGCGGTTTAATTACATGTTTATTGATAGCTAAATTTTATGCTAAGTTGATTGAAATTGTTTCTCCTAGCTTGTCATTATGTCATACATACTTACTTAAATAATGTTCTCTTTATTCTTCTACTTTCAATTGAAAGTTTACATATTTCCTTGATAATATTTCCTTACTTTATTATGCTTATTAATATTAATAATTAATTAAAGTTACTTGTAGAAATATTCTCTGAAAACAATTTTCCTTCAAAATTCCATCAAGTTTCGAAAAATGGCCATTGATTTAATATTGCATATGGTTTTTTGTCACAATGCGTTTGCTTCTTTCTTACTTGGGGAATTTTGGGAATCAAGTTTTGGTCTATTAAAGTTAGGTCACTTTCTTTACTTTCGGTTACAAAACAAAAATAATAATAATAATAATAAATTAACCTCATTCCTATTTTAACTTTAACGTTTAAAATGGATTGAAGTTCAAAAATAAAAGAATCAAAAATGTTGAAGCTATTATTTGCATGAATGTGTTCGGCAAAGTAGCTGATAGTTAGATCTTAACAATGTAAAACGATAAAAAACAAAATTTGAGGAAGCATTGTAAAATATTTAAAAGAGAGTATTTTGGTAATTTTATATACAAAAAGTTTAAAGTCTATTTTAGAAAAAACTCTTTCAAAAAGCTTTTAGTTTTGAAGTTTTTGTTTAAAGAAAAGCATTCCGCTCTTCAATCCGGACAAGACTAGTAGCATTTTTCATTCATTCCAAAAAAGTTGCTCAAACAATATTTCGAAAATGTCAATCGTTGCTTGGCTTGTCCTTTTATGATATTTGTTGTAATACAAATATATCAAATCACGTAGAAATGAAATACAAATACACAATAGAATGTGAGAATACCAAGATTAAAAGTGGAAAAAACCATGGACATGACCGATGATATGACTATATGAGAAAAATACAAGGATGTTAAATAAACGCAGGTAATTAAAACATAACCTAAACATACAAATAACAAAGAAATGTACAAAAGAAATATTGGTTTTGATTTACAGCATAGTGTCGTACGGACAGAAAAAATGACCAAGAAATTATGAGATTATGAGATCTCTCTATTTTGTTTTGTTTTTTTACTCGTCTATAGTCTAATTCGTAAAGTAAATAATAAAAAAAACTTACTTAACTTAATTCGAATCATATCAAACAATCTTATACTTTTTACCTTTTGAGTGTGTCTATTAATTTGAGTCTTATTACATATGTCTATGATTAAGGTCCTTTATTGTTTTTTTTTTAACATTTGGGAGTGGGATCAAGGTCTTTCACATAGGCTCTATTTTGATTTGTACCAATAATTTTTTATGTCCGTCCATTTTGGATTTTGATATACGGTTTTCTTATTTGCGTTTTCCCCATCATGATAAGTTATTAGAATTTCAGTATAAGATCATGTAATCTGATTGTATAAACGCGTTAAAGTCTTTTAGGGGTTGTTTATTTGCTGCTTAATTGAATCATTCAGCGCTAAATACCGAATCATTCTGCATTCAGCATGTTTGATTGTTGTCACTGAATGAAGACTGTGCTGAAAGATTCAACATAATGCTGTTGAATCATTATACCTTAAAGTGCATTCTGAATCAGTAGGCACCAAGTATTTTACCCTAACACGTCTTCTTTCACATGCTGCCTTTTAAACAATCATATCTTATCTTATCTTATAATATAATATATCACCATTAAGGTTAAAATGATAATTTGCATCATTCAGATTGTTCATTCAGAACTTTTATCAAATAGCATGTCACATTCAGAGACAAATTCATTCAGAGCCTTTGAATTATTCAGACTACAAAATCACTGGGTTCTTAATCATTATGTTTTAACAATGCAAAATGCAGTTAAATATATAAAATTTTATCAATATTGTCATTGTATGCAATTAACTTTATTTTGTATCTAAAAATACATACAACTTACAAACTTGGTTCATTGTATACAATTGTTAACTTGATTACCAGGTTACCGGTTACCGATTGTATACAATGAACAAAATTTGAAAGTTGTTTATATTTTTAAGTACCAAAGTTTTTTTATTTTTTGACAGGTTACCGTTAAGTTACCTATTGTCATAGGTAACTTGCATAAAATGAACCAAATTTGTAACTTGTGTATTTTTAGATACAAAATAAAGTTGGTTGCATATAATGACAATATTGATATAGTTTACTGTATTTTAATGCAATTATCCGTTTTAACAAACAGCACCTTATTATTATTTTTTTATTAATGTTTCTCTTATATTTTCTGAACTTTGTAAATAACTAATCAATATATTTCAATATATGCACAAGTTTTTTTTTTATTCTACACTCTTTACTTAACATGTTAGTTAGCTTTATATCATTTCGAGTGATGAATTTTCATTTAATAGCTTTGTTTAATTCTATTAAAGTATAATAATTTATTGATTTAGTACTTAATGATTATATATGTTGGATAAATATTCTATATGATTGTGACTATGAATTAAAAAAATATTTGATAATACCTATAAATAACTAGTTTGAATAGTTGGAAATTGCAATATTTGAATAGTTGGAAATTGCAATATTAACTTTCTATGTAACATGTTGGAAGAACTATTACTTTCTGAAACTAACACACACACATATATATACACACAAAATAGCGCGCACACAACAGCTAGTACACAATTATATATTTACACACAATACATATACATATATAAGGGAATGTTCATTTGAGAACCGTTTTTATTTCGAGAACCGCGAGAAGCCGAGAACTAATCTTAGCCGTTCATTTTGGATAATGGAATTCATGCATAAAGAGCGTGGGGGAATTGAGTGTGGCAGGGTGCATGTAAGGAATTCATGGGTGGGCAATCCAATTAAATGAGGGGGAATTGGACGGCTAAGATTGGTTCTCGCAATAAAAACGGTTCTCAAATGAACCCTCCCCTATATATATATATATATAGTGAAAAGAGTATTTGAGAATCATTTTTATTACGAGAACCAATCTTGGCTGTCTAATTCCTCATCCTTTAATTCAATTGTCTACCCATGAATTCATCACATGCACCTTGCCACACTTTATCCCCTACGGTCTTCATTCGTGAATTCCACTTACCAATTGAATGGCTAAGATTGGTTGTCGCAGTTCTCGCAATAATAATGGTTTTCAAATAAACCTTCCCCATATATATATATATATATATATATATATATATATATATATATATATATATATATAGATGCACACATACACAAAAAAAACAACACACAATCATATATACATACCCACACTCTCTATAACACAACACACCATATGCCTATCAATATGAAACAAAATAACCAATTTGAAGCCAAAAAAAACCATCAATAATGAGCTGCACTAATCAATGGTTTAGAAGCTGAACAGAAAAAGCACTAAACAGCAAGATAGCATACTTTGATGAATAGAACAGAACAGATAAGGAAATGAAACAAGAATAAAAAACGCATACATCGATCATGCTTGGTCGAACAGATAATAAAAGAGAGCACTGAAATAAAGAAACAAATTTCCAAAATCTAGAGGAAATTGAACAAAAACACTAATAATCAAACAAATACAATCATTGAGAACAAGTACAGATAAAATTCGATCGCCCGTAAAGTCAGAGAAAAATATAAACAAAACTCAAAGAGAGATCCAAAATCGTAATCCTAATTGTAGAGAAGAAAACAAAATCATCAGCATGTATGGAACCTGATTGCATAATCATATTCGCCGATGGGTTTGGAGTGTAACTCGGGAGATATACTGTGACACAGATGAATTCTAGGCACCGATCGGGTTTAATCGGTGAGACATTGTTGGACACTTGGACTCATCAAGGTCAATTAGGTAAAAAGGGACACTTTTGAATGATTTGAAATGATATCTGTTTAAAAAACTGATTCAACAAGGTAACATGTCTTTTTATTACATATTGTGAAATTTTTCATAAGTAATTTTGATTTAACAGTTTTAAAACTTGGTTAATTTTCTCATAGTTATTTACCGTACAAAACCTTACTTTTTGTTGTTATCAAACGCATTTAATAATAACCGATTCATCACCCACTGCTAAAGGGTTATGTTAAGAGACTAACAAACACACCCGAAGCTCTCCTCTTAGTGCATCTTTTTTGTTGCTGTTAAAAAACACAAAGTCCATACGGGCATACTTCTATAGACTATAGGGGTGTAGGCAAGTGCTGTATGGAAGTATTAGCTGCACCCGACAGGCACGTGCCCTGGTATTGTTCTCAAGAATTTGACTTTGAGTACAATCTTGACTTTTAGACCATACCCTTGACTCCTTTATTAGTACGAGTGTTATTTATTATTTATATATGTTAAATTATTAATTGGAGGACTTATCTACTTCCGAGTATTGTTCCAACAAAAGTTATGAGTGAAGCATGAGAATAAAAATAGTATAAAAATTAAAATAAGTTTTAATGCGTGTATGAAAAAAAGTAGTTGCTTTTTTCTCTATTTTTGTATAGTGGTTGTCACAAGTGTGATCAGGCTATCACGCTGTAAACATCTCACCGTGAATCCCACCATGTTACTTTTGTTAATGGTCGCCCCACTGTGAATCTCATCATGTAGTGTCAATCTTTTTTATAGTTTTTGAATTTATTTTTTTTCTTATTAGTCAAACTTTTATCGTTATTGTTTCGCATAACCGTAAAATCAAAACATTGTTGAATTTCGAATTTTAACATGATAGGTAATAGTGAAAATGATAACGTGACGATATGATTGATATGTAATCGGTTTATAAACTTATTTGTATGATCAAATTAAAAAAATGCCCATTAATCATCTTTTTGCCCACCAAACATAAATAAGGTACATGAGCATAAGGTATCCAATTTAAGAGAGCTCGGAGTGGGATGTTTTTTGGCGTGGAAACTGGCCACCACGCTACGATGGGTATATTTTTTCCACACCATCACGGGGTGGGAAGTTCACTGTGTGAAAAACACTCATAAATAGTAGTTGTGTGGTTCTTTTATTCTTTTTGTCTTTTTCCTTATCATTCTTTTACCGTCTCTCTTTCTCTATTCCTTACTTCTTTTTTTTATTTTTAAATGATTAATTAATTAGATATTAGATGAGTTTTAAAATTTGATATGGTGGAAAGTGACTGCTATGAGGCTGAATGATAATAGAAAAAAGTTGACGTGACGATGTAATGTATATGGTGGAAAGTAATCACTCCCCCACTCTTATACATGTACACTGCATCACGGCGTTGTATGTAGTATGTGTATGTATAGTCACACACATGTACTACAAACAAGTAAGTTGCTCTGAAAAAACTATTCAAACAAACCAAATATATATATTCCATTTGACCAACTTATTTTTAGGGACCAAATTAAGTGAAGACTATGGCGGTATGGCTTGGTAGTTGGTACATGCAACTGTATGGGCCATGACGAGTACGCACGCAGGTTGCTCACTTGCTCATTCTTACAGAATGGGCCGAATGTACGGTCCATATCTCTTTGATATTTTCTATCGGTCAAAATCCCAGAAAATCTAGCCGTTAACAAACCCTCCTATAATGTTATTTACATCTTTAATTGACTTAATAAAGATATTGAGAGAGATGACGTGTCTCCCCTACTCTAAAAGGCATTTAGAAAAAAAAAACTTAAAACTATTTTTAAATTTAAGTAATACAACTTTAATGCAACTTTTATAATATCTTAAAACGATAAAACTTTAAATCTAATTTGGATTGAATTTAATATGATTAGTTACAGTATTTAGACTAAAAAAATATTAACGGCCAAAAATTTTAAATAATGAAATAATTAACATGTAATAATATACATACATACATAGTATTATGTATTTCTTTAAAAGTTAAATGATTTTTTACATAAAAAATCTTGTACATAAATACTTTTTTAACTAAATTCTAAAAAAACTAGTAATCGTATAGTATAAACTAGCTAAGCGACCCGTGTGTTAATACGGGGATGATATAAGTCAAATTTAAACTTATATAGTTTTAAAAAATACTAACACGTATAGTAAAAATAATTAGAAATAAATTAAAGCAATTCCGGTTAACAGACAGTTATGGTTGGAAGATTCGAGAAACAATGTTGATCAAGACAATAAGTTCAAATTCATTAGTTTATTGTAATTCATATTTTTAATTTTACTTACAAAATTCATTAAGTTTAATATATACCTATTGAAAATCATCCGAAGATTAAAACGATTAATGACTATAAAATGACGATGGAATTATTTACTCAATCATATGTGTATATATTTACACATGTATATATATATATATATATATATAGAGAGAGAGAGAGAGAGGAATGTTCATTTGAGAACCGTTTTTATTGCGAGAACTGCAAAAATCAATCTTAGTCATTCATTTTGGATAATGGAATTCATGGATGAACAGCGCGGTGAGATTGAGTGTGGCTGGGTACATGTAAGGAATTCATAGGTGGGCAATCCAATTGAATAAAGGGGAATTTGTAACACCCAAGGTTCGATAATCCTTTTATTATATTTTAATAGGAGGTGTTATATGTTTATAGAAGTTACCCTTATGATATTAGATGTGTTTTTAAAACTAAAGGGACTTAAATTGTCATTTTATAAGTTAAAATAGTCCAGGGGCAGTTATGACAATTAGTGAAACTATTTATATATAAAAACACCAACTTTGACTTAGAAGTCAAAGTTTGTCATTTGTTTCCTGCCAATTCACGATCACATACAAGCAGTCCATAAGCTCTCTATTTTGTGAGCCAAACCAGAGATTCAAGTGCCTATAGCTAAGATCTAGCAAGTATACAACTTGAGGCAAGCTTACAAGCTTTGTTTTGATGTTTTGTAAGATTAAACACATGATTTCAATGGTGGAATCATGTTAGAGTTGTTTTGTATAGTTTAGATTATGTGTATCGGTTGTAGGAGGTGTAGGAAAACACCTCTAGTCGTTTTATGAAGAAAATATGGGATTTCTTGGTGAAATCCGACTGCTCTTGGCAAGAACAGTCTGCTGAACTGTTATGTACACAGCCCGTGTAGCGGTACACGGCCGTGTAATAGTAAAGGCGGTCACAGGGCCATGTAAGGTTACATGGCCGTGTAGCATAAGTGGTACACGGACGTGTAGTAGTAAAGGCGGTCATAGGGCCATGTAAGGTTACATGGTCGTGTAGTGTAAAAGGTACACGGCCCGTGTAGAGGTACACGGCCCGTGTAGAGTGACTAGACCACACTGGCCATGTTGCCAGATTAGGTCGTGTAGCATTGATGGGACACGGCCCGTGTAAGGATACACGGCCCGTGTAGGCCCTATTTCAGATCAGAATGCCTTATATATAATTTATGCATTGTTTATATAGGAGGTGATTTACATAGTACCTGTATTAGTGATCTGTGAAGTATTGCAATTACAGTTATAAGGTGAGTCTTCTAGACTTCACTTCATATCAGCAACATGTGTAGTTTCATATCAGATTGCTAACATGCTATGTTATACATGTGAATATGTAAGCGTACTGCTATGTGCAGTATGGCTCAGATGCGGTATAGTAATGTGACCTACGATGCTGCTCTGGGTCTAGAACCAGAGGCTAGCTTTGATTGCCAGACATGTGTGTATTGTCTTCATGTGATTGTATACGTGAGCTCATATGATGTTATGTTTAGATTACTCACTAAGATCTCGTAGCTTATCAGATACTGTTTTTAAAATGTTTTGCAGGATGCAGCAAGGGAAAGGCAAAGCTCCTGTTTGACTGCTTTTCAGTTTTTCAATAATAAACTCTTAACGCCCAGTTGTGTAAATATTTTACTTTAACAGTATACTACGTTTGTACTTAAGGATGCATCTTTTGCTGCTAGCACGGTTTTATTCTGAAAACGTTTCCGCTTACGTCTTTTCAACCAGATATGTGCTTTTATGAAAAATATCCTACTTTTATATCTTTTATTAAAATTGGGGCGTTACAACTTGGTATCAGAGCCACGGTTTGAGAGATCTGGATTGTGTGAAGCACAGTCTGGACTTGAACCATGGTTTTGAAAATTTTGTCAAACTGGAGGCTTGTACTTGCAGCTTAGTGAGTAAACTAACAGTGTTTATTTATTTTATTTTATATGGAGATTGATATATTATATGCAGAATCTTTATGACATACGTGATATTATGATATTATAATGATGATACTTGGCCTAAGCCTGTGAATCGGGACTTTTGTGATAAAGTTAAGATCGAACGTGTGTAGTGTGTTTAGAATAATATAGGGCCCATATTATTACAAACACATGATACATGTGTTGGAACTTAGTGGAATCATATAGGATCTTGTGAATCGGGTGAGGGGTACTTGTAATAAGATAGTATACCTGATGTAGTATATTTAGATATAATGCCTTAGTATGTATAGAAATACTTTGGTTTAAAGATAAGGTATACTGAGTTGTTAGATTTTTTAGTATCTAGTTCTTATAGAGGGTGGTGTGATAAAGCTACCTATATCTTAATGCTTTATCTATACTATCAGGATGGTTAACACTAGAGGGTCACGAGCAGCCAATAGACAGACAGGTGGTCCCAGCCATAGACCAGAGGGTATAGAAACCAGTGTTACTGGTGAGCAGATTCCGGTTAGGAATCAACAGGTTGTGAATGAGGGAGCCCCAGATTTGAATGAAAGAATAGTGGAACCTACTATACAAGAGACTGTCGCAAGGGAGATCGGCAGAGCATTAGAACAGAGCATTCCCTTCATCGTTACACAGGTGGTTGAACAGATAAAAGATCAGAATAGAGAAACGATCAGACAAGAGTTAGCAACCAGATTTGCTGCAGGTGGTGAAGGATTTAATCCCCAGCCACAAGTGATTATACGTGATGCCCCTAAGATTTGCACGTTCAGAGATTTTTCCGCATGTCAACCTCCGCTGTTCCAGGGGTCTACAGATCCAGTTATCAGTCACAGATGGATCTCAGAGATAGAGGGTGCCTTCCACACATGTTCATGCGCACCTGAGTTTAAAGTGAGGTATGCTACCAACCAGATGCGTGGCGCTGCGAAAGATTGGTGGGATATGGAGGTGAAGCAGAGGGGTTATAATCAGGTTGAGACTATGACTTGGGAGCAGTTTAAAGAACTAGTGATAGAGCAGTTCGTTCCTCAGTCCGAGATAGACAGGATAGTGGATGAGTTTCACAGGTTAAAGCAGACAACAAAAACGGTTCCGGAGATCAATGCAAAATTTCTAGAACAAGCACGCTTCTGTCCCGATTATGTTGCGAATGAGAAGATGAAAATGTACAGGTATATGATGGTACTTAAGCCCAGTGTGAGGGAGTTTATTGATGCCAGTAAGCATCAGACGTTGAAGTCCATGATGGACGCGGCTAGAGCAAGATAGTTGGAACTGGAAAGACAGGATAAAGAGAGGAAGGTGATAGAGAAAGCTGCACCAGCATACAAGAAACAGAGAGTTGAGCCGTCAGATAAAAAGGTGGTGCAAAAGACTTATCCGTTATGTCGAAACTGTAAGAAGCATCATCTGGGTGAATGTCGGCTCGGGTCTTCTGCATGTTATAAGTGTGGTAAGCCGGGGCATGTGGGAACAGTCTGCTCTTGGCATCCGACTGCTCTTGGCAAGAACAGTCTGCTGAACTGTTATGTACACGGCCCGTGTAGCGGTACACGGCCGTGTAATAGTAAAGGCGGTCACAGGGCCATGTAAGGTTACATGGCCGTGTAGCATAAGTGGTACACGGACGTGTAGTAGTAAAGGCGGTCATAGGGCCATGTAAGGTTACATGGTCGTGTAGTGTAAAAGGTACACGGCCCGTGTAGAGGTACACGGCCCGTGTAGAGTGACTAGACCACACTGGCCATGTTGCCAGATTAGGTCGTGTAGCATTGATGGGACACGGCCCGTGTAAGGATACACGGCCCGTGTAGGCCCTATTTCAGATCAGAATGCCTTATATATAATTTATGCATTGTTTATATAGGAGGTGATTTACATAGTACCTGTATTAGTGATCTGTGAAGTATTGCAATTACAGTTATAAGGTGAGTCTTCTAGACTTCACTTCATATCAGCAGCATGTGTAGTTTCATATCAGATTGCTAACATGCTATGTTATACATGTGAATATGTAAGCGTACTGCTATGTGCAGTATGGCTCAGATGCGGTACAGTACTGTGACCTACGATGCTGCCCTGGGTCTAGAACCAGAGGCTAGCTTTGATTGCCAGACATGCGTGTATTGTCTTCATGTGATTGTATACGTGAGCTCATATGATGTTATGTTTAGATTACTCACTAAGCTCTCGTAGCTTATCAGATACTGTTTTTAAAATGTTTTGCAGGATGCAGCAAGGGCAAAGGCAAAGCTCCTATTTGACTGCTTTTCAGTTTTTAAAGAATAAACTCTTAACGCCCAGTTATGTAAATATTTTACTTTAACAGTATACTACGTTTGTACTTAAGGATGCATCTTTTGCTGCTAGCACGGTTTTATTCTGAAAACGTTTCCGCTTACGTCTTTTCAACCAGATATGTGCTTTTATGAAAAATATCCTACTTTTATATCTTTTATTGAAATTGGGGCGTTACAGAATTGGACGACTAAGATTGGTTCTTGCAATAAAAACGGTTCTCAAATGAACTTTTCACTATATATATATATATATATATATATATATACTCTCATCATAAAATATATAAAATGAATATAAATCTACTGGACTTTTTGTAAATTTTGAACTAATTTTTAATTTGACATTAAACGCACCGTTAGATATATAATTTAAAATAATCCGTGAACTTGTTCTATCATTTTCAATTGTTATTGAACTGTTATGAACAAAGTTGTTATATATAGAATGAATCACCCTTGAGTTCTTCCTTTCTTTTGTATGCTCTTTCAATGAAGGTCGATTTGGAGCAGATAAAGGAGGTTGTTTATTCTCCATAATTAATGACTATAATAAAAAGAACAATATATTACATTAGCATATGTGAATCATTTTCATGAAATGTAAACGAAACTTATTTACCTGAAGAACAATAAATAAATGGTGCAATCTTTTCAAGGAGTTGGAAAGAATTTTGTGTTTGAAAAATTGAGTATCTTATCTTATCTTATAACCTTATTAATAGAAAAAAATGATGATGTCATCATCCTTCTCAAAACTAAATTTCCACCAATCAAAACCTCCCATTTTAAAAAACAAAAAATCGTGGTTAAATATATAATAACGTCACACATCGCATTCCAACAGCTTAAGAAAAAACGCGGGTCACGAGTAACCCGGATTTGAAACAGATTACTCTTTAGGTTTCTAGAAACAAAATGCGATTCCTTCTGCGTTATCTTCTTCGACAGCCCTTAACAACAGTTTCCTAGTTGTAACTAATTTAAAATTCAAAAATTGGTTTTTTTATGTCACTGTATTCTTAAACACGATTTTTTTAATTTTTTTAAATGGGATGTTATGATTGGTTGAAATTTAGTTTTGTCATCTTTCTTTTAACAATGTTATAAGATAAGATGATTTAAAATCAATAACTAAACACTTTAAATAGACTATTCAAGTTGATCACTCAGCTTATTACTATAATCCAAAAATAAACTCTCAGCTAAACAAAAAATTAAATACTCACTACTATTAATGTATAATAAAAATTAAGAATATACTAATTTTAAAAAAGTGTCATATTATAATAAAATTTACATCAAAACGTAGATAAAAATGAGACGATCGCAAATATAATTTTTTTTCTCTAAACAAAATATATCACAAGTTATTAAACATAATTTATAAACAACCTATAATTAATTACATAAATATACAATTTTTATAAAACTCTCTCACATTTTTTTTAAAGCCCCTCAAATGTTTTATAAAACCCATTACAATTTTCATACAGCCCCCTCCAATCTTATAAATTATTTATAAAATTCCTTATAAATATGATGATGTCATCATTCTTAAAAACATGATTTTTTGAAAATAATGATAATGTTATTATCCTTTTCTTTTAAATAGGTTATAAGATAAATATATTTAAGTATTAGTGTAGTGGGGCTGGGCCGAGCGATAAAAAATAATAGTTTAAAAAACTTATAATATATATCATCAAAATATTGATTAGAATTATATTTTTTTATTTAAATTTTAATATTTTTTACGTTTTTATATTATACGACTCGCATATAGAATCAACGTTGTGTAAAAATACATCAAGTTCTCCTATTTTTACTACTATAAACTGATTAAGCAATAAATCAAAATTATTAATATAAATGTTTAATTAATTTTAAATTTTTATAGAATCTACATGTTATCGATAACCACGCTCTTGTCTCTAAGTTTGTTCAAATACAACACACTGAATTAACATCTTATAAAATATAAACATATTATTCCCTGTTCAATCGCTTAGATAAAATACTAGTTACGAAGAAAAAGTGTGTGAGATGAGAATGACCGATCTAATACAAACTAGAGTAGTTAACAACGCTTTTAGATTATTTAACGGTTGTCGGATAAAAAACGTTATGCAATACATTCCACTTCTGAATGTGGTTTACGAGTCATGATAGATTTTGTGTTAATAATTAAGAACAAGCAAACATATTAATGTATGTTCAAATTTTGTGTTATCGGAATTGTGCTGTGGGTTTCGACTTACGTGTATCAAAATTCAAAACTACAAAACATATTTATATGATCACTCACTCACTCAGACACTCAGTGCAAAACCAGGCCGGGCCTTATAAGGCAGGCCGGCCCATTTGATCATTTTTAATGATTTGCATAAAATGGGCTAAATCTTATTTATTGGGTTAAACTTTCAGGTTGTATTACTTTGGAAATAACAACGAATTGAAGCGTGTGTATAAGATTTTCAAAAAATAATAATAAATAATAAAGTTCTTACAACTTGAGAAATTACTTGCTATTTTTTCACTGTTACAAGGTAAAACAAGGAATGATCTCTTTAACATAGTGAAAGCGTTTCCTTTCACTTCATGTATTGAAAGATAGAAAGATTTGTTCTTATGATAATGGCTTAGCACTCTAGAACACATAACATAAAATAGAGATCTTGTTTTTAAATTATGACCCTATGTCATTTGTCTGTGGTTTACGTGATTTACATCTATCACGTAGATTATGTGAAGAGTCTGTAAGAAGACTTTCTATAAAGAGTTAACAATAATTGATAGAAAGATATGACTTCTGGTGGTAGGTATCAAAATGCACTAATAAGTGGATAATAAGTAATATTTATGGAAGCGGCAACTCCTTTGACACATTGATGGACATTTAATAAATAAAATATTTACTATTTTAAGTTGTGGTTTCTAATTTTAGTCTGTGAATAAAAAAATAATATTGGTAGGTTAAATATGTGTGTGGATCCATAATTTATGTTAAACACTTTTTTTAAGAGCTAATCACACACACATACTCTGTGTGTGTGTGTCATTCTACCCGTAAATCTATACTTTTTGTCGATAATGATTAAAAGCCACAATCATGGAAACACATTTTCGATACACATAGTAGCGCTAAAGTACAAGTCATTTGGTGTTAAACACTTGTTAAAGAATACATGTTTGAATGCATAACTAGTTCAAGAATACAAGTGGTGTTAGTCGAAAATGGAACCACTTAGTATGAAAAAAAGATGTTTTTGTTTAGTATGAAAAAATCAAAATAAAAACAAGTTTTATTTTTAATACACATAGTATCGCTCAACTACAAGTTATGTGGTGTTAAACACTAGTTAAAGAATACAAGTTTTAATGCATAACTAGTTAAAGAATACAAGTCATGTGTTAAACGCTAATCGAATGACATTTGTGGTGTTAATCTAAATAAATATAAATATATTTTTATTTAATATGGAAAAAATTAGAAAATAATAACTACATTAATGGCCTAATTAGTTATCTCGTAATTTTATTTCAACATACATAATAATATATTATATTTTTGTCTTATCATTGCATTTAATTTACACGTAGGCATTGAATTGTATATTCCAATTCCCCTTTTTATAAGCAACACCGAGCTTCGGTCATGATCCATAAATGCGACCTCACTTGAATTCATCTACCAACCATCCCATTCACCTCTTCAATACCAACTTCTCATTTCCATCACTTTCTTTATTTTACCACTAAAGTACAACTGTTAATGCATAACATACAAATAATTGTGAGTTTTCTCATGGACATGTCATTCTCGCCCTAATAACTTCTCCAAGCATTATTGATGTGGAGTGTTGAGTATTTTGGTTGTATAGAAATCGAACCCGGCAGAAACTAAATCCAGATGTTCAAAGTGTTAACGTTATAGTGAAAAGTTAATTTGAGAACCGTTTTTATTGCGAGAACCAATCTTAGCCGTCAAATTCCTTCTTCTTCAATTGAATTGCTCACCTATGAATTCCTTACATGCATCTTGTCACACTCAATCTCCCCACGCTCTTCATCCATGAATTCCATTATCCAAAATGAACGGTTAAGATTAGTTCTCGCGGTTTTCACTCTAATATTGTTTCTCAACCAAACCTTCCCCTAACGTTATATATGTTATATAAGATAGTTGAGATAAAATCAAGTTTGTGTTAAGAATGTGAAAAAAAATTGTATAGTTTCGGACATCCTACCTGGTCTACGTTAGACCGTCTCAGACCTAACACGTAGTACATAAACCAAACTCAAGTCTAATTCATGCATATTCTCTACATAAGGCATAACAATTGATATACTTTGGTTATTTTGGTCAAAGATCTTGTTTTATAATTGGACCAAAATTAATTAAATTAATGATAGCTTCACTAAGCTTACAACGGCTAGATTTTTTATATTTCCCCATACACTCTATTTACCTTATTTTATCACCCCATAATTAAATAACTCAATTTTCTTTCTTCTTCACTCTTTAATATTCTTTACTTACATTTTATATTTTTAATCTTCTTTAATTTCCCATAATTTTTTCTTTTTAGAAAATGTCATTCGATTCATCATCCATCATCTTTGTAATCTTCGTCTTTGTCATCCTTCTCGAGTTCATTCTGGGCCGAAGAATTAATAATTTAAGCATACATACGTTAAAGGGAAAAAAAAAAGAAAATCGGTAAATAGAGATCATAAAACACACAAAAGTGACTCATGAAAGACTACTTCGTTAAGCATCCGGAATGCGATGAAACAATGTTTAGAAGACGGTTATGGATGGAAAATTAAGTATATCATATAACTGGTGACTTGCAGAATGCTCAACACATTTTACACAGAGTTGTATATATATAACGGGTAAAAAGGGATTTAGCCCATTGCAAAACGCACTTTTGTGATACAACATTTGTTGTGACGCCTTCGGTGAGAATTTGTATATGTATAGAAATCATCATGTGAATGTGTGCAAGAGTTATATAGATAGATTACTAGACTTTCTGACAATGAGTATATATATGAGTAAACCTATTTTGAACTACATCCAACATTTGTACGTGCGTGGCACATGAATCCAAACATGGATTTCCTTCGTACTCATTGAGCGTGGATAAGTTGCCCAGTTGCATGTTGATGGAAATACATGAGAGGTGATCAAGAATCGACACTTACATTTGAAGAAGTGGCATCACATGATCTATGTATTTGACACGCACACTTTGGTGTGGCAAGTTCCAACAATGATTTAAACATTCTGGATCAAAACGTTTCAACATCCTCAAGACGATAAATGAACAAAGAAAAAAACATAAAAGTCAACAACATCCTCACGGCACAGCAACATATTGAATAATCTGGTATAACCATGGCCCATGGGCTTCCATTATCAATAACATTTTATGAAGTTTAAAACCGCGAGAATATTAAGAACGATTAATATCAAAGTTCAAGAAACAATTAAGAACTACAAAAACGTAGTTAGCGATATTTACACATAATTGATATTGAAACTTTTCTTTTAAAAGAAGTTGTTAATAATTTGCAAATAGTAATCGCATGATGTTAAAAGAAAGGTTTTATAACTTCTTATAGAATCTTCTATTCACTAAATCAAAACAAGTATAAAAATCAATAATTAAGATTAAGAAATAGTTTGATGGAATCCACATTTTATATTTTTATGAGTAGGGAGATGAACTTAAAGGATTTAGTAAGAGTGCAAGGAGTGGGAGGGAGTTGGGGTGTGTGGCGGGGTGATCACTTGGGTGGTGGATGTGGTGTTATATCATGAAGGTGTGGTGGAAAGATGTATGTGGTAACTACCATATACTAAAAAGCAGTGTGGTTGATTAATGATGGGTCCAAATCAGTTTATCACTTTTTTTTCTTTTTTAATTTTTTATTAGTTAGTGAGTATTTAAGTGGGTACTAGAATTTGATGTGGAGGAAAATGATCATTACGAAACTGAGTGATAGACTGAGTGATATTAATAAAAAGCTAATGTGACGATGTGATAGGTGTGATGGAGTGTTACCACTCCTTACACTTTTACAACAAGGGGAAAAAGAATTTTATTTAAATAAAATAAAATTAAAAAATAGATAAGAACAGTAGAATCATTTTACCTGCCAACTTTTGGTCTTCCAATATTTAGCAAATCTTTACTATTTTTAAATTTGAATTTTGACTTTTTCTGACTTTCAAGATCTGATCATGATCATCAATATGCAGAAAAGGCAGGTGCATATTTTTTGGTTAGTCCCTTTTTCCAGATCACACGTTACAAAACCCGAATTCTAATTCTAAAATCTAAATATATACAATTAGCCCCACTTTTGTAGCATGTAATTTTGAAATTTTGTAAATGATATTTTTAATCCTTTTCATTTCTATTTATTATTAGTTTTATGGGAAATAAAACGTCTTTATAAAAAAAATATTTACTATATAAAATATTAAATTTATTGATTTTATTCGTTCTTAATAAAGATTATATCACTTTGATTTTAATAAATAGGCTTTTCAGTTTTTTCGAACAACCTTTACAAGTTGTCACAACTACGTGGTGGTTTGGTTGCTTTTGTTGTCGACTTCATGCTGTATCTCTATCCATGAAAAAAAGTCCCCCGACTTCGGACGCTATAACGATGAATTTAAGAAGAAGAAGAATGAAAACAAAACAAAACATTTTTCTCTTTAAAATCCTCTCGTTATTTTAGAAAGAAGTTATATGTAAGGCAAGTCTAAGCTTCTCCTTCCTATCCTTACATTTCTTATTGTTTTATTTCTTTGAATTATAGTCAAAAACACCTGCAATTTAGTTTTGTTTTAAATCATTCCTTTTCTTAAATGCAAGTCACTTCTCTATTCTATACTTAATCCTAATTATTATTTTGATAAACATTTGACATGAAATATAATAAATTACGGATGTTTTTCTTTTTTAAGTCATGACGCTGATGTCGAATCATTTGATATCTCTATCAACGCATCAATTATAAAAATGTTTTATATTTTGTGTTACACAAAAATACAAACACTTATATTTTGGATTAAGCTAGTTTATTTAATTATTAAAAAAAGTTAATTTAAATTATGTATCAAATCAAATCACTTTCTGTTTACATAAAAACAATTTTCATACATTTATCTCCCCTCCTTTAGAACTTTCAATGTCATAATAGTGGACCAACAGGGACACATATTTATATCCCCTCCTTTAGAACTTTATTGAAGTCTAATAGAAAATAAATAATTTAAATAGTAAAAGATTAAAAGTTCATCTTTTTAACCATCAAATTTCTTTAGCTCATTATACACAAAAACATTCATACATAATTTCACATTTTCACAAAAGCAAGGTATACAAAAAGTAAGATGTAAATAATCATATGTATGTTTATAGATATAGAAGCTTTTTTTAAAAAACTTTCGTCTTAATAGAAGTCAAAATGAAAAATGCAAATAATTGTACTCATAGTTATCAAAATCGTCATCCTAACTGTAGGATCGTACGATCCTACCAATAAAAAACGCGCCGGATCGTATTTAGGATCGTAAATAGATAGGATCGTATTCAGGATCGTAAGATCGTACGATTGTACAACGATCTTACGATCCCACGATCCCAATTTTTTTTTTTTTTTTACATTTTTAATTATTACTATTATTTTACATTTTTATTTTTTTACAATTTTTGGTTATTACTATTATTTTATTTTATTAATTTTAAATTTCAGAGTGATCAACCTTGAGTTAAAAATAATTGTTTGCAGTTTTCTACTTTATACACGTCACATTTTTCATTTTTCTTTTGTTATAAGAGATATAGGTTTACGAAAATAAGATTTTTTATGAAATAAATAATTAATGTTGTGCACAATATGCTCTAGATTTATTGATTGTGTTTTAAAAATCACATTTTAAATTTTATTATGATATGTAAACCAATAAATTGTGGTGAGTTGTTATCTATGCTTTTAAAATTTAAAATTTAGACAATTAGATGTTTTGTTATTTTAAAATTTAATGTTTCATTATCTCGTAAAAATATTATATTCCTGGTTTTTGATAAAAATTATAGCATATAAAAAATCTAAAAAACTTTAATGACTTATAGAAAGATCTTAAAGATCTTGATCTTACAATCCGATATTGTAAAATTTGTACTAATCTATTTATTTATTATTAAAATTTCTTTAGCTTATTTTTTCGGGAGGTTCTATCCTACTCATAATACAAGACATGTGTAAAAAAAATAATAATAATAATAATTAATAAATTATACACGTTATCGTTAGAAAATATTATTTTTTTATTATTTATTATATGCATGTTCTTTGAATAAAAATAACTAATTTTTAACGCATTTGGAAACTCAAATAAATATTCTGATATTCGTAAGATGGACATCTTCAAATTACATTACTGCCTAAGAGATTAAACATAATTACAATTCTTACCAATTAATTTCTAGAGAAAAATAAAACACTCCAACGACACAAGTGGGTTTTCAAGTGATTCGTCATTGTTTCTAGTTGTAGGAGTAGAAAACCGGGTACTCTCCCGACCAGGCCGCACTTCGGGTTTTCTGACCCTCTCATGCAAATCAGACCCAACTCGACCCGGGGACTTCCCGGTCCTCCTACCGGACATGCTTCGTCCGATCTCATTCCTACTCCCATAGCCACCTCCCGCCGTCGTCCGGCTCGCCGGAGACCTCGATCGAGCCGCTGACACATTACCGGAACCCGTCCTCTGCCGACCAGCAGAAACAAACCCGTTTCCACGACTGTTTCTTTCAGTGACCAGTCTGACCCGACCCGGAGACTGTTCTTTCTCTCTAACCGGTGATTTCCCGACGTTCGGAAGCTCTACGGATACTTGACTCCAGTTTCTGGGCTTCGCCGGCGATCTTTCGATCACTCTCCTGCGGTAAACGTCACTATCTTCATCAAACGTTGCGGAAACACTCTCGCTCATCGTGCTACCGATCTCGGAGATATTTGGATCTTCAAGCACGTGATCTTGTCGGAATCTGTAAGAATTCTGCCTGGATGTAATTATTCTCGGTTCATCTTGGATTTTCATGAACGTATTGAGATTTGGGGTTTCCGATAGAACTTCTTTCACAGTTTCTACGTCAACCGGCGGCGGAGCTCTGCTTGATCTTGATGAATGTCGATGGAATTTAGAAGATAGACGAGGTTTCTTAGTGCTTAGACAACACCCCATTATACCGGATTGAAAATGGATTGGAAATTTAGAAGTTAGAACAGACGGTGGTGGTGGTTTCGGGAGGATTAAATGAGGTATTTACACCAGGGATTGTAGGAAAGGGAGAAGTGGAAGGGTGTTTGAGGTTTTCATCGGAGGTGGAGTTAGAGGAGATTTAGCGGCGGCTGCCATGATGGTGGTGGCGGCGATGGTTGTGAAGAATTTGAGAAGGGGACATAATGGTGGGTGAAGAGATTTGGGTGTGGGTAGTGATGTATTTATTGGTAAGAGGTACGAATGCAAATGCATTGCACGAGAGTTGCAACAAAATCAAATTGGAGGGAGGGATTAAAAGAGATGATTATCTAATTATTTTTCGGTATATATATCAACTGATAATCGTTAGTTCATCATTTTTATTGATTAAAACTAGTTCTTCATCAATTTCTTTTTGATGAATCCAACATATTCATCAATTTTTAGATGAAAGTATTTTATTAATCAACAAATTATTACAAAATTTTATTTTCAAAATCTGTATTTGAAATCAAAAAGAAATCGATGAAGAACTAGTTTTAATCAATAAAGATGATGAACTAACGATTATCAGTTGATATATATACCGATAAATGATCAAATAATCATCTATTTTTACACTTTTTACTTTAATTTTCTTTTTATTTGATCTCATCCATATATATATATATATATATATATATATATATATATATATATATATATATATATATATATATATCTTTTAGGACTTCAACATTTTTACGTGATTACTTATTATTCCTATTTTTATGTTGTTTATTAAAATAAGCTGACTAGAAACCTGCTTATTGCATGTTGTGTTAACAGTTTTTTTTTGTTCAACTCATATAAATGATTGTTTGACTCATTGTCAATACTTGACCGAATATTGTGAATCTCTCGGATTCTTGTCATAAACTTTGTCTAAAAGTTTTTAGACAACATGATATATTGTTTTTAGCTATACTACATTATAATAATATACTTAACTTTATTTTTTTTACTTTACTGAATTTTTTAAAATTTCATCAATAAAAAATTATTAATATACCTCTCAGATAATATTTATCTCTCTCCTACTTTACATACTCACCGGTAAACACACTCCTCCACAACTAGGTACTTTCGGACCGACAAAAATTAAGAAGAGGTTTGTTTTGTTGTTTTTAAGATTTTGATTTGAACTGAAGAAAATATTTGATGAAAAGAAAATGGAAAACAACGAAAAGGTGTGTTATCGGGTGTAAACTATTTGCTCTATATTCTATAAAGAAAAGTAATATATCCTCCTACTTTTTTCTCCTATTTCATCTTCATATCCACCACAAGATGACATATGGAGTCAAATAATTCTCTTTTCTCACATTCTTCATTGATTTTGACACTTGTATTAATCTTGTAAGTAGGAGGATATCACCTCTCTTTCCTTATTATCTAATAAAAAGTATTTACCGTCACAGTATTACACAGATAGCCAGTTAGTTATGATTAAGTTATGTTAGTTATCAAACTCTTGATACTCAACGAGACAATGACTCAATATCTTTGGTCCCATTTAGTAAGCTGGATTTTAGGGACCCTCTTTATTTGCTTGTTATTGATACTATTGGTGGTTTTGTTTTCATTAAACCGAGTGGTACTCATAGTTACGAGTTTTGTCACGAACTATGAAAATTGCTTTATAAACTAAAAAATAGGATGGGTTTATTGACAATAAACGAATTAGACCATCTTCTATAATAATAATAATATCATCTATCTTCTAATCTAAATAAAAGATTAACATACATAAAATTTATTTACTAATTCTAGCCATTTATTGAAAAAATAATTTCAGTTGTTTAATTCTTATTAAAATTAACATTTAATTTTGACTTTTATTAGTTTGAATTCGTATATTTAAACAAGAAAACGTTTTAGTACACAAAGATAGGAAATGAAAAATTAATTTTTGAAATTAAAAAGTGATTTACTTAAACTTCATAAGCTAATCCTAATGAAATTTAAAATTCACTCAATACGTATCACATCCATATGCAATTAAATTATGCCTAATCTTATTTTAATATAAAATATATATATATATATATATTATATCTTCTATCTTCTAATATAAATAAAATATTAACTTTAATAAAATCTATTAGATAATCCCGGCCATTAGATTTAGATAAAAAAATTAATTATTAAATCTCAACAATCAATTTTGATACAAATTAAAATCTAGTTTTGACTTTTCTTGATCAAAATTTGATTTAGTTTTGACTTTAATTTAAACCAAAAATATTATAAATAATTTCATATCTGCCCTTCTTAAACTCTAAAATATCGTATTAGCCCACCTTAATTTATAAATATCATATTTACTTCTTATAATATTTTAAATATCATATTTAATCAAGTTCTTAGCTTTATCAGACAAAAATATTATATAATCATTTTAAATTCTTTTTTTATAACTAATAACCTTATTGCCCATATTAATAACAATAATGATCGATGACTTATATAAGAAACACAATCATACCTCTATGATACTACATTTCTGCTATCACGTCTGCACTCCCTTTCGCGTCAATGTTTTCACCGCTAGTTAGAGTGTTGACGCTATTTGTCATTTTTTTAATTCTCATTTCATTAGCGTTTTATAATTATTAAATATTTTTTTATTAATGTTTAATATTAATTATTTTTAAAATAACTAGTGTATCACACGGATATTTAATCTAGTAATATAAATAAAAGACTAATTTTAATAAAATTTATTAGATAATCCTAACCATTAAACTTAGATAAAAATATTAAGAGTAAATTGCATAAAAATACAATAAACTTTGTCTTAATTATCATTGTATACAACCAACTTTATTTTTTTAAAAATAATACAATCAACTTTTATAATCCTCCCATTGTATGCAAGTTGTTGTATACTATGGAAATTATGGAAAATTTTATTGTATACAATGGTAGCTAAAGACTAGATACAGAAAAAAGTTGTTTGAATACAATGAAAGTTTTTGAAAGTTAGTTGTATTATTTTTAAGAATTTAAAGTTAGTTGTATACAATGACAATTAAGACAAAGTTAATTGTATTTTTATGTATTTTGCCCGAATATTAATTATCAAATCTTAAGTATCCATTTTTATAAAAATTAAAATTCAATTTTGACTTTTGGTCAAAATTGTATTTGGCTTTATTTTAAGTCAAGATTATTAAAGATATTTTCATATATACTCTCTTAAACTCCAAAATATTGTATTTTGCTCATTTTTACTTACAAATATCATATTTACCCTTTACGATATTTTAAAATATTATATTTAACCAAATTCTTAGTTTTATCATACTAAAGTATCTTATAGTCGTGTTTATCTTTTTAATTATAACCAATAAATGTTTAACTTTAATGTCCCTAATTGTAACGAAGACTTGTACAAACAATATAATCACGTATATTCATATCATGATACTCCTTTGCGTCGATGTTTTCACCGTGGTCTAAGTATTGACGTTGTTTCTCGTCAATTTTTTAATTCTCATTTTATTCGCGTTTTATAATTATATAACATCTTTTTATTAATGTTTAATATTTATTATTTTTTAAACCAACCTGTGTATTACAGTGACATTTAATCTAGTATCATAATAAAACTCTTGTTAAACTGTCAACTTTATGTAATTTGGTCGCTTTATCATTGAATTTAAACCTAGTTACCAAATAACTTATTTAGGGCTTTCTTTTTCTTCCAAAAATTGCATTCACTAACTCCACCCGACGGTAGTACTTTAATGGTGGTCGCTGGCGCCTGGCGGTGTTAGGTAGCGGTGGATCATCGCCGGTAGGGAAAGGAAATTGATTTATAAATTATTAATAACTAATATGTATAAATAGGTAAAAAAAAATGAAAGTTAGGGATCATAATTGTAATTTTCTGAAAAGTTTATAATTCAACTTTTTAAAAAGGGTGATTGATATACACTTAATTAATATACCCCTGATATCTTTATAGACTAAGCAATAAAAAATATAACAATTCTCAAAAGCAAGAACATTTTTTATAAAATTTTAAAACACAAGAAGTGAAATTTTAAAAAATTCATGCGGATGAAAATTATATATAATGAATGTAATAATTTTGTTTAAATCTCGGTGTCTTGTTGGACTGGACTTCTTATGCAAAGGTGTACCGTAAAATCAAATATTATACTTGGGCTTTAAGCCTTTAACGGGAATATATTTTTTATTTTTATCATTTTCTTCTTTATTATACCCGTAACTCCGTAAGTAACTATCAAATATTTATAATACAAATTATAGTTCTAAAGAATCAAACAAGTTGTTGAGGTGTGTTTAATAAAAAAACACATAAATACAATAAGAAAACTTTCGTGAGAAAGTTGCGTATTATATATAATAATAATAATAATAATAATAATTCTTAGGAAGGGCTACCGTTGGGGGTATTCAAAATAATTTGAATCTGAGCATCCCTTTGGAACATCCGATCCAAAATAATCAGAAAATTCGGAGATTAGAATTTTCTGATTCAGATAGTGATTTTTAAAAGTTTCGGATATCCGATATCCGATTTTTTTATATTGCTTATTTATTTGATTTTCTTAACCTATATAGTTTTATATACATGTATTTTTTATTTTGAAATGTATTTGAGCTATTTTGATGACTAAAGTTAAAAATATGATTATAACTTTAAAAATTTATATAAAAAACATATATTTTTGAAATTTTCGAATATCCGAATTTAAAATTTCGGTCAAAAATCAAAAATTTCTGATATTCGATTTTAAACATCCCTAGTTACTATTCAATGAATAGTAAATCTTCCAATAAATGTATGTATTATATTTGATGCTGCATAAGTAAATTGTTGCTTTTTTGACGGAATGATATTTTTGTGGCCTTAAAATGCTTAAGTAAGGTGTAAGGTTTGAGTTTTGATCCTTGCTGCTCTACCAATTTTTCATTTTTTTGCATATCCTTTTTCTCATTCACGTGCATTTTGTCTTCTTTCAATATTTAGGATTTATTATTATTATATCTATTTGATGAATTTTATATACTATTTAGGGGTGTTTGGATTGCGATTTAAAAATAGATTATTCGTTTTTAATAACCAGAATCAGATAATCAGCTGTAAGAGAATGTACTACTACTGAATAATAGTGCTTGGATTTGATTATGTTGTTTCATATCGCAATAATCAGATAATCAATTTCTTAAGTACTTAGCAAAGTAGATTAATTGATTTTTAAAGGGTAAAATCACAATAATCAACTAATCAGTTTGAAAAAGTAACTCAAAAGTAGATTCTTAAAACTGCGTTTTGTAGTCCCCAAAACACAAATAATTGATTTTTGAAATTACAATCCCAAACACTTTAAATTAATTATCTACGATTTCAAATCACAATAATTAAATAATCAGTTTTTAAAGGCAATCTCAAACTCCCTCTTATTTTTCTTTTAAAATTTTTAGTTTATACATGATCATATATTAGTGATCTTTCCATTTTATCCACATTTCAATATAAAATAAAAGTTACACTAATACGATATTATCTAAATATTATATTTTTTGAAATTATAATACTATAAGAATTCAATTTGTGTGAACGCACTACAATTTTTTCAAAATAAAATTTGACCATATATAAAAATCTTATTAATTGGATTTTTATCAACTTTATTTCAAATATTTGTATTAAACGTTAGCTTTTGTATTATTTTTCGCCGTTCATGAATACATAGCTAATGATTATTTATTAGGAGAACCAATTTTGTTAATTTCTTTTATTGTGATATAATTTGGATGAAATATAATAACAACTAGTTGAATGAATCATGCATGTATGGAGAAAATTTGAAAAACATAAATATTTAATGTGTAATTAAGCATAACACAACATAATAAATAGATAAACGTTTAATAACTGATCAAAGTGAAGTAAAAATTTTCGATAATTTGACCACAAATACAATTCCAATACCATATGCTAAGTCTAACAAAAACCATCAAACTGAATCCATTCTGAATAACCAAACTTTAATACATTACAAACATTCAGACATGAGAAATATATATGATGATGAGAGTATTTATATTGTTTTAAAAAATACATAATCAAGTAACTTTTAACCTTGATACGTTGGAAAATTTTCACATATGAACCAAACATCGTTAGTGATTACATACATCTTTGTATCTGTATTATACCACTAATCAAAATATAAGAAAGTAAAGTAGGTATTTTTTATACCTGTCAAAATTTGGATTCTAACTAAGGGTGAGCATGGTACCGGAATCGATACTAATTTTATCGAATACCGAATTTGGTTTAAAGACGGTACTGAATAACCGTACCGAGTATTCATATACGGTATCTGGTACCGGTACCGATACCTATTTTACCTAGTTTTTTCTATACTAGTCTCGAATATCGAATCCCGAATACCGATTTAGCAATATTTCAAGTACCGAATACCAGACTGAAAACTCTAACTCGATACTGGTGCCAGTACGGTTCGATATTGTTGGTATCTATACTCACCCGTAATTCTAACCCATTTGCTTATGAATGCGTGCTTTCTAGTTTAGTTATTGATTTATTATTTACCATATATCAAATGGTTTGATATATATAGTTATTAGTCACAATAGTTCTCTGTCAAAAATAAGTTGAATCAATCAATGAAAATTTCTTAAATCACCTCTAATTATTATACAAATTAAAATATTGGAATCAAGTTATTTGAATATTTTTAGCAACGTGCTTTGTTGAATCATACGATAAAATATATTTTAATTTTTAATGTTGGTGAATCATACTTCTAATGTAAAAAGTAGAAAATCACATTAGCAAACCTTCAGCTATGTCTTGCATTTTAAGCACTAAGTTATATCCCAAATAAGTAATGCTTCTTAATTTCAAACATTAAGGATTATTTTAAAATATAATTTTATAATGATTATTAATTGTCATCACATAAAACCCAAAATATAAAGCCTAACGTATACAAAAATCACCTCATTAGTTTATAATAACATTGTTCAAAAATTCAAATGTCTCATAACCTTTTATGATACGTAAAACTCTTGCCGCTTAATCACTTATTTTAATAAGTGTTTATTAAAACATCACATCTTAATCAATATTTTATTATGAAATCTTTGGCATCAAAAAACAAATCAATAGTTTAATGTTGTGTGATTATGTCAGTGATGATTTATGAATTCATAAATATAAACTACCTCGTTAATCAAAAATATCTCATAGAAAATTATTGATTTAATGATTCATAAATATAAAATTAACCATAAACATGTTCACTAATTTAGAGTTTTATAAAGACGTCAACAAGAAAATATCTATTTGGAAAAGATTAAGTGTTATTATGTTTTAATTTACACAAAATCAAATATAGTAACTTACTTTCTTCAATGGTTGTGAAATAGACTTTTTTTACTAATGAAAAATTAAAAGATGTTATTTTTTAATTGCGTGTTTGATTATGGTAAAATTTACATCAAAATATAGATAAAAATGAGACGATCATAAATATATAATTATATTTATACCAATAATTATACATTAAAAGTTATAAAAGAAAAACTATAAACATATATAATTCATTAAATATAAATATGTATTTTATAAAAACACCCTTTATATATTTTTTTTCCATATATACCCTCATAATTAGAATTGAAATTATAACAGGAAATTAGAAAGGAAAATTTCAAAATTAAATTTAGTTTTGCATCAAAGTTAAAATTAAGTAAAATTAAGAATTCATACTGGTTGAGTTAAAGATAATTAAGGAAAGTGAATTTGAATTTTTTATATTTTAATAAAGAGTAAAATATGAAATTAGCCAAAAATAAGAAGTTTAATAGGCCGTAGATGGAAATAAGCATGGGCGAAGTGTAATTAGGCCCATAATTAAGACTTCAAATCTTATCTACGTATTTGGATGATTAAGGAAACATAAAGAAGAAAAGAAAAACTCTACCAACTTTTTGTTTAGGGTTTTGTTTTCGAATATGTATCCAATTTATTACCTTTTATTATTATGTGTGAATGTTCAATATAGTCCATAATTAATTTATAGTCCTAAGGTACTAATTTTAACTTTTAGATCAATGTCATCAATGGTCTAGATTGAATTTTAAAAATTTAAACAGAGTGACATTTTCGTAATTTTTTGTAATTCACATGTGATGCTTTTACAAATCACATGTGATTGTATACCGAATCACATGTGATTGAATATTAAAATTTCAGGACTATGTTTTTTAAATGGACTTTATTGAACACAACTCTATTATGTGTATCCAACTTTAAAACTTACCATTTAATGTATTACGCTATCAAACTTACCATTTAATGTACCCAACCTACTATAGCAGGTTACATGGTGTTGGCACCGGTTTTCTTGAAATGGCAAATGACGTGGCAAGTGACGTAGCATTTCAAACTAACAAAAATAAAAAATTAAATTAAATTTTACTTAAATAATAATAATAATAATAATAATAAGGTTTTAGACTTTCATATTCCACAAATCTTCTTCTATCACACAAGATTCCATCGAAAGCTTGAACACAATCTCCATATGGGCTCCATCTGCTTCATCACACGAGATCGATTCCACAAATCTGGGTTCCAGGATTCTGGTTCATCCAACAATTTTGTTCCACAAATCTGAGTTTGACGATTCGAGTTCATCCCTACTAGATCTCTGATTTGGTTTTTTATCCCGTTATGTTATGGAATTAAAGGCTTACGAACTGTTCTCCGGCGATTACAGGTTTGTATTAGGGTTTGGGGTTCAAGTCGATTCGGGGTTAGTGGTTAAGGGGTACATGTGAGTTACAATCGACTAGGTTTAGAGTTCAAAGCGAAGGAGGTTTGGCTATACTCTTCAATTTTCACATTTGCGATTTTGTGTCAAGGTTGAACAAATGGGTTTGCGATTTAGAGTTATAGTTCTTGTTTTCTCTGTCGATTTCAAGATCTGCTTTAGGATCATGTTTTAGTTCAAGAACAAAGTATGGTTTTGAACAAGTTGTGAGATTTCGATAGGTCTCAAGAACAAATTATGGTTTTTGAACTGATTATGTGTACAACACAGGTTCAGTCGAGATTCGTCATCATTGTTTATGATTTTGTTCTAGGTTTCATCGTATTTCATGTTGGTTAACTCGAATTGTATACTCATGGTCTTATATTGGTTTGCGAAGTTTAAATAAAAAAGATTTACTAATTGTTTATGTTTTCTTCTTGGAGTTACTTGTTTGTTGTTTTAATACGTGTGATATGATATACGTTGCTGATAGTATGTATTAATTATGGGTGTTGTCATACGTATTAACATTTTATATAAGATGTATTTTAGTCATTTTAATACGTACTCATTTAAAGTGTATACGAGTATATATAACATCAGTTATATTGGATGATGCTAACTACACACTTTATTTTATTTTTAATATTTTACGATACTGGTTGAAGAGGAAACGGAAACATGTATTGGTTAATTGATTAATGATGAGATAAATAGCTCAAAATATATAATTAGAGACTCTATTTCATTTTAGTTTAATGAAGCTTTTATAAAAACAATGAATAATTGGTAGACACTTTATTAATTTCCAAAAATCACATCATCTTTATACTACCAAAAGTCGAAAAGCTAGAATATTAAAATTGTATCGTATATTTCACTAGACACATTCGCCAAACAACTATAATTGGATTCACAAATGATCGATTACTATCAACATTTCATTGTGCAACGGATGTTTGTTGCTTCTTTTTTTCTTTTTTTTATAAACATTCACACCAAATCAAAATTAATATCGTAAAAAAATTAAAGAAGCTAAAAAAACCATGTGTCACACCCAAATTATGCCAACAAAAAGTCGCCAACAAGAGAACATTCGTGATTTTCCAGTCAAGAGGCAAAACTGTCTGTATTTCACAATTTGGTTTGATGATTTGCTAGAAATCCTGCTAAAACTATTTATTTTAGAGTTAATTACAAAATTGGTCCTTTCGGTATACCCCATATTTCACTTTTAGTCATTTTTTTCAAAAAGTTGCAGATTAAGTCCTTTAAATGAGAATTTTGCACACTTTTAGTCCTTTCTCTAAACGGACGTTTGTTCCCAACGTTAGTTCGGGGCTATTTTAGTCAAATCCATGGTTATACAAACTGATCGACCACCTGATTTTCCGAATTGAGGTTCGCGTCTCAAAACCCGTTGCCGCCGCCTTCGAGGCGATCTCCGTCGTCCGCCAGTGTTGAGGACGGAGGAGGGACTTGTGAGACTCGTCTTGACAAGGATAGTAAGGATCTAAGCTCTTTTGTTACATCTGAGAAGCCCTTGGTTGGTGATTTGAAGATACCAGATTTAGGGTTTTGTGTGACGGGTTCGTTTGAAGGCTGGGTTCCCAAATCGAACACATGGGAGACTAATCGAGGGGATAACAAGTCCCATGTAGTTCGTATTGAAGTAGATAAAAAGGATCCTAGAGCGATTGCTACTTCTGAAGATGTCTTCTACACTCCTCGATCAAAGCTTTCGAGCCCTAAAACAGTTACAGCGACTGAAAATGCTGCGAAATCTAAGATTGTGGGGTCTGTTGATGCTTCTTCGAAGAGATCAAAGCTTAACCACCGGTATGTGAATACCCGACGGTTGTCTCGCCGGAGGATTCCGAGGATTTCGATGCTGTTGAAGAAGTTTTAGAGTTTGAAAATAAATTTGCCGATTATGTGGATGGTTTAATCGATTCTAAAGTCTCAAATCATCAATCGATGGGTCCTAATCAACCTGTTTCCTCTATTCATAATCAAAAACAGGTTCTTATGAATTATGTTGATGATACTTTGTGTTGATAATTCAAAGGTTCAAGTTCCTAATCCTTTTTTGAATATGAAGATCGCTGATTTAGGGGTAAAATCTTCAATTTTTGGTTCTGTTGAAGGTAATAGTGCTGCTGCAAATTTTGAGTAAGTCTTAATTCCTTCTCTGGATCAGTTTATGGTTTTGCTTCTGATCTACAAGGGCTGTTGAATTCTGGTGAATATTAACAAGGAACGAAATCATCGGCTCAACATGATCCGATGGCGGATGATGTAGAGGCAAGAGTGGTGGCAACCGCCCTTTTGAAACCTAACGCCTCCCTCACCTGAGTCTCTTCCAATTTTCCAAGCAGACGACCCCCATTTGAGTGACCTAACCGCAAAATGATGTCTGGTATTCATTTAGAAGGAAGACACAGACATACCATGGATTTGACAAAAATACCCCTGAACTAACGTTAGGAACAAACGTCCGTTTAGGGAAAGGACTAAAAGTGTGTAAAATTCTCATTTAAAGGACTTAATCTGCAACTTTTTGGGAAAAAGGACTAAAAGTGAAATATGGGGTATACCGAAAGGACCAATTTTGTAATTAACTCTTTATTTTATAAAAAGGGTTGCTGAAAATAGTAGTTTTTGTACAAAAATGCTCATGCTAGTTATTTTTCTTTTTTAAGCATTACTTTGTTAATATCACAGGA
Organism: Dittrichia graveolens; assembly: GCA_038502395.1. Taxonomy (NCBI): domain Eukaryota; kingdom Viridiplantae; phylum Streptophyta; class Magnoliopsida; order Asterales; family Asteraceae; genus Dittrichia; species Dittrichia graveolens. Next base: position 2,614,417 of record JARJIL010000005.1, on the reverse strand, counting down.
TAGTTAATTTATATAAAAGGGTTTAGTTCACGAAAATACATTCAACTTGTCATGTTTTGCTATTGTGGGTATCGGACTTTAAGAACTTCTATTGTGTGTATCAAACATTTAAATTGTTTCTATTGTGTGTATTAAACTTTATATTGTATGTACTAAACTTATACATTTTTTCTTTTTATGTAACAAAATTATATACAATAGCTACAAATTAAAAGTTTAATACACACAATAGAAACTTTTAAAGTTCAATACACATAATAGTAAAACATGATAAATTGGATACATTTTGGTGACCCTATTAAAAAATATACATGTATAATCTTTCAATAAAAGACTAATAGATCAAATTTATTAAATAATTGTAACTTTTCATTTAATAGAATTGACATCATCCATCTAATCAAAATTGGAATTACAATTTTAACTTTTTAAGTCAAAATTGAAATAAAATTATTAGAAAATTTTCATTATATATTCTTTTCTTAAAACTTAAAATATCATATTTATCCATCGTAATTTACGAATAATCATATTTACCTTTTATTAAATTTCAAAATATATATCTAAGCAAATTTCTAATTTATCTTTTTAATATATCTGATAATTATTTTTAATTTTTTTAATTATAACCAATAAATATTTTACATTATTGTCTTAATTATAACAATAATGATTAATAGTTTGTACAAGAAATACAATTATGTCTTTTTATCATGATATCATGTTTCTTCCGTTATGTCTGCCCTCAATATCGCGTTGATACTTCTACCATTGGTCTGGGTGTTGACGTTGTCTGTTGCCAATTTTAAAATTCTCATTACTTTCGTGTTTTATAATTATTTAATACTTTTTATTAATGTTTAATATTTATCATTTTATTAGACGAACCCGTAAATTACACGAGTATCTGATCTAGTAAAGAAAAAGAACAACCAGATTAATTTTATTGTCGTATAGTTTATGGTACGAATAATCATTGTTTATAAAATTAGGTAATACTTAATGATGAAGAGTTTGCTTGAAGAATGAAGAGATAAGTAAGACTTGGTGATATCATCATCAACCCAACATTTCACTCCCCACTTCCCTTTTGCCTTTTTCTGTTTATGCAACTTTTCTAATCAAATTTATTGAGTTTTTTATTGCATGCATCTTATAGTTTATTGATTGATGAAATATGTTATATCTTCTACTTTTGTAACTTATTTTATTTTATTTTTTACCAGTAAAAAAACAAAATATCAGATAAAAGCCTTGATATATTCATCACTCCGATCTAACAATCACAAATTATATTAATACTTCTAGTATGATACTAGAATCAAAATTACAAATAATTTAAATAATGGGAGTATATCAGACAAAATAAATTGAGACTTAGATGAATACTATAAAACCCCAATATTTAATAATGTAAAAATCCAATAGCATTTCATATTTAACTTGTACCTTTTATTTATTTATTTTTCAAGTAATCAAGTATCAAACATATATTGAAACAATCATACAAAGATTAATTAAGTCTTGATAGTATATATGTATGCATATGAAGGAGAAAAACCAAAAACATTGGTTGAGAATATTGACTGCTTCATCTATTGAAGGGTTTATAATATGATATATATACTATTTAATATTTACATAAAATACTCTGTATTATTACTAATGTCATAAGTAATAATAAACTTATCTATAATGGATTGAAAACAATTATAGGATCTAACGATACATTTTAGTTTCACCTTATTTGATCTCAAACTAATTCACATGATAACACACCACCTATACAATTACATACATTTTTTATTTATAAATAATACTGTAAATTAAAAGTAATGGATTTGGATTATCATTTCAATAATTTATTGAAAACTCATATTTTTAGTTAATTTGTGTTACAAGTTTAGTTTCACGTCTAACTGTATTAATTTTTATATTACAAAAAAGAAAAGAAAATATTATCATATATTAGACGTGTAATGGTTTGGAAATCAGATTCGCAATGAAAATTTAAACTAGTGACAATATAACTAATAATGTTAGAATATCATAAAATATGTATTTCAAATATAATTATCTTAAAGTAGCTGGTGAAAAATGGTTAGAGTCTGATATTTATGAATGTCTATAACTCCTTTGCATAACCTTTAGCACCATTGTTGTCAAAATCGAACACATAGGTGTAGGGTTGTAAACGAACTAAGCGTTCATGAACTGTTCGTTAAGTCGTGAGGCGAAAAGTTTGTTTATGTTCATTTGTTTAAAAAACGAAACGAACTCAAACAAGACTTTTTATTCGTTCAATTAAACGAACGAACACGAACATAACTCTCGTTCATTCATTTATGTTCATGAACGTGCGGTTATCCGTTCTTGTATGTATGTATGTATGTACGCGTGTGTATTTGTTTTTAATAATGTTGATTTTGCATCATAGTATGTGTTCATTATGTTCGTTTATCATTCAAGTGAATGAAAAAAATATACATGAACTAATCAATCTTTTAAACAGTCGATCACAAAAGCTTGTTCGTATTCGTTTATTTGTTCGACTAAAGTTAAACGAACGAACATGAATACAAAAATTCGTTTGTTTATCCGTTCATGTTCGTTTATTTGTTCGACTAAAGTTAAACGAATGAATACGAACAAATTCGTTCATTTACAGTACTTAATAAAGTAATCTAAAGTAACAATAAGGAAACTTATATCAAATTCAGTAAAAACATGTTTCATGTGAAAGATGTCTTCAAAAGGTTCAAAAGATAACAATATCTCCAATCAATTAAAAAACATAACATAGTGTACTTCATCAATTCATAAAAATTGGGTATATATAAACTGGATGTATTCGATTAATTAAAAACAAATCATACTTATGGTTTTGATATGTGCGTGATTTTTTTAAAATGACAGAATACACGCATTCTATCTTGATCAGGGCCGTCTCAATTTTTTCCGATGTCCAGGGTAAAACGAGAAAATGAACCTCTAAAAATATTAAAATTTACAAAAACAATCAGAAAATATATAAAAATGCTGAATAATAAACTTATAATTGTTTAAGTTTTCAAATTTTATAAATTATTTTCAATTGATCCTCTTTGAGATCGTTTTAAGTTTTCATATTATTCTTTTTTCTTTTTTGACTACAGGATAAATACATTTTGAAAAACATGATTTATTAATTAATTATAAAATGATTCAGGTATTCAAGTAAACAAATCGATTAACTTGATATCAAGTAATTCAATTATATAAGTAAACACACCAATTAACTTGATATCAAGTGATTTAAGTAACCAATTTAACTAATAAACTAAATAACTACTAAATGCTAATTTTCAAGTGTTTCAAGATTTCAAATAAGTGATACTAACAAACTTGATAGTTGATATCAAGTGATTTAAAGTAACCAATTAACAAGTAATTCAAGTAAGTTTGTGATTTCAAGTAATTAAAACATTAATTAACTAATAATTAATAAGGGGCAAAAGAAGAATCAATCACCAATGATGAGACCAATCGTCTCTGCTATCTTCCCGAAGCCTCTAGATCTGATTCATAGCCAAATCTATCTATACATTTGGACTCAGGGGGTGTTTGTTTTAGCTTATTTTATGAGCTTATGAAAAATATGATGTTTGGTTTAGCTTATTAGCTTAAGCTTATTGACTTATTTTGAGTAAAAATAAACCCATTTTGATAAGTCAAACGAAAGTAACTTATTTTTCTCCACGTGAACTTATCTTTGTATTTTTACATATATACTCTTATCTTTCATCATTTTCCCCAATACATTCTTTTCCTCAAATAGTCAAATGTAAGCATGTCTTTTTTAATCATTTTACAATAATAAGCTAAGTCAAACATTTTTTTAAAAGTAGCTTATTAGCTTATAAATCATAAGCTAATCTAAACACTTTTTTTTACTAATAAGCTAAAAAACTCATAAGTTAAAAAGCTAATAAGCTTAAGCTTAAAAAATAAGCTAACTCAAACACCCCCTCAATAGACTTGGTTATATACCACACATATATAAGAGACTATACTAATCGTGAGCCTCATTTAATCATGGGTCCTAAATTATTGTTTGGCTTTTAAGACGGCCCTAATCTGATCCTGATTATATACTTAAATCTACACTATAACACAGAAAACATCTAATCGGATACGTGTGTGAACTTAATAGATGAAATATGAATACTCATTAAATAACTAAATAAGTAGTTGTATTATTCCTAGAAAGAGGTAATCCGAAAGAACTAAAGTCACTAAAACCTACGGCCAAAAGAATAATAATATTATTCTCCCACCCTCTCTACCACTTGACCACTCAACGCCCAACGGTCTAATATTACAAAAAATAAATAAATAAAATAACTATTCAAATTCAATAATTTAAAGCCTCTTCTACATAAACCTTCTCAAACTCAAAATCTTAAAAAAGAAGATTAACACCTTCTCCTGTCTTCCAATAAGCATTACCACCTTTTAGAGTTCATCTTGTATTTATCTTTAAAAACAAAAAATCTTTTCGTTTCTCTTCTCTTCTGTGCGTCTCGTGTTCTTGCAGTAACTAAGAATCCAAATTAATTGCTGGGGTTTCGATTTTCTTCGAAGAATTTGTCCTGCTTTTGACCTGATTTTGGGGGAACGTGCAATTTCAAGATTTGCTTTTTGAGTGCGTTTCTTCTGTCTTTTTTGTCGTTCATTTTTCAGCTTTACTTTCCAATTTCCTCCTTTGTGTTAACAATTTTAACTTTTTTTTTTATTTTATACATTTCTTGAGGATTTGAATGCGTTTTTCGTGGGTTGCTCATAGGGTTTCATTTGGGTCGGTCAGTCAGACAGTGTGTGTTTTCTTGCTCTTAATTTAAAGACTCTGTGTGTAGTGTGTACTGTGGGCTTTTGATAGTTTTCTCTAAATAGTTCCAGTTAGTTTTTGTGGGGTTTTAGCTGTTAAATTAACTAGGGCATAATCGCTGATGGAGAATTCAAATCGGAAGTTCTATATGTTGACAATTGTGGGTTTGATGTCAACTTTCACTGCTCAGATTTGCTTTGGAGACACTGATCAACGGGATAGTAAGCTTTCATTTTCCTAATTCCCTTTTGATTTTTTGATTTATCTCATTTGAATCTGTTTGACTTTTGACTAAAGTTTATGACTTTATTGCTCAACACTCCAATTGGATCCTTAACATACTTGATAGTTCATATTGATTCATTTTTAGCCTATGTAACTCTATACTTTCCTTAAATTTTAATAGCAACCTGATATTAATAGTGTAGACGGTATTTGGGATTGTGTTTTAGAAGTGACAATACGATATGGAATGACTGGAATTATATAATCAGCCGTAACAAAACGGGCTTCAGGGTATACAGTAAGGATATGCTTCAGCTGTTTGTATAACAAATTCACAATGATTGGATAATGAGTTTTTTAGAGAGTTTTACTAGTTACGGCAGAAAACTGTGGATAATAATTCGGGATACGCTACCTTCGAAATGTTCATCCAAACACTCAAAAGTCAAAAGCGATTATCTGCAAGTTGAAAATGCAGAAGTCAGATAAATAGTTTGCAACAATCCCAAACACCACATAAGATAATGTGAAGTAATAGAAATTCTTGTTAGTCATTGAAACTGTAAATCTTCTAGTGGTTTTTCGGATTACAATTTATTATTTAGTTCATTATTTCAGTCTTGGCGATAAATAGTCTGTATGCGGCTCTTGGATACCCGCCACTTCCTGGATGGTTAGTGGCGGGGGGAGACCCTTGTGCAGAAGGGTGGCAAGGTGTTCAATGTGTCAACTCTAACATAACTGGAATGTATGATACACGATTCTTTACGTAACTTTTATTTTTAAATACTCTTTATTCAGTTAACGTTTGTCGCCTCTTATCTAGTTATTGTCAAAGTTCTAAATTTCATGAATGTATATAGAATTCTTAATGGTGCTAATTTGGGAGGTGAATTGGGTGAGAATTTGGAAGCTTTCGCTTCCATCATACAAATGTAAGTTCTTACCATTGTAGTTCAAAATTTTATTCTGTGAAATGTTCTTTAATTTTTCTTATTAACAGCTTGTTTTTTATTTTTTATTTTTATTGTTTTATAATTTTTGTGTGCAGAGATCTGAGCAATAATCACATTGGAGGCCATATACCATCAAAGCTTCCACTTACCATCAAGATTTTGTATGTTTATAAGTCCCTCATCCCACCAAACTTGCAAGACGTACTATTTGAATGATTAGCATTTCCAACCATCGTCCATTTTTTAAATGCAATTCCCACATCCCACCATTATTCTTGTGATAATGCAACAAAACGAACAGAACAAAGAAACTTCTCTTTTATTTATTTATTATCTTTTTATAAACTATGGTAATGTAAATGCACATAACCATTATACTTCGTTCTTGAGAAGTATTTATTTGGCGTTTCAAGATACTGATGAAGTATCTGGAGAAAAAAAAGACAAATACGACAATTCAGCTAAGCCCTGCTTCCTTTTAAGGATGTCCCATAAAAAATGTCAACAATCAATATGTTCTATTGTAACTAGTTTTTAAAGTAAAAGAATGATTAATTTGTCTAATGACATCATTGCCAATGATACTGATCTGTGTCTACAACAACAACAATACACCAATCCCGCCTTAAGTGGGTATGGGGGAGGTAAGATCAGTGTCTACAAGATTCTCTTAATTTGTTGGTTGTAGATTTTATGAGACTAAAGGAGTATATGTGTGTATCAGTTTTCAATGCATAGTTGAGTTTTCTTTCTTACGCAGAATACCTGTTTCTTAATGAAACAAGACCTTTTGTTTTGTTTTCCTATTAGAATGCTTTCAGGAAACCAGCTTACGGGGAACATCCCAGACTCTGTATCCTTGTTAGGCCAAATGACAGACTTGTAAGCAGCCGGTAAAAATACTCTGTTCAATTAGCTTTTAAGCTGTCTTTTTAATGAATCTTTTTATTACTCTCAGATCTTTGAACAACAACCATCTGACAGGAGCAATTCCAGATTCTTTTCAACAACTAATGCCCTTAACAAATTTGTAGGCCATTTTTTCCGTTACCCCCAAATGTTTGTGTGTGTGTTTGTGTGTTTTTTTAATAAAGATTATGTCTTCTAACAGGGACTTGTCTGCTAACAATTTAAGTGGCCCACTACCTCCTTCCATGGCGAATTTGTCATCATTAACCACATTGTGAGTAGTTTATGACTTTATTGTGTTGTTTTCAGATAAAGAACACTGCATTCATCCCAAGAAAGTCCAGATTTTTCTTTTGAGAACCAGATAATCAATTATTATTGTTATTGTTTGAAGATAATACTCTGATGACAACATTTTGTAAACTGGAGAATTGAAAAATACATATTGAATTTGAGTTAGGAAAGTATACGGTTTTACTTTTGAAGTGAAGAATTTGTCTTTTCGATTTTGGAACAAAGGGAGTAATGTTTTTGGATGATGTTGATTTGCAGGCACTTACAGGATAATCATCTTACCGGGCTTCTTGATGTATTGCAAGATCTTCCACTTATAGCTTTGTAATCTTCTTGCCTTATTTCTGGATGAATTTTTTCTTGAGATTATCTTTCTTTTTTTCTGCTTAAATCATGCACTTCTTGTGTATTTAAAAATCAATGGCTTCTTGTGATGCAGGGATGTGGAGAACAATCTTTTTTCTGGACCAATACCTCCCAAATTGTTGACCATTCCAAATTTCAGGTGAAGATATGAACCATTCACATGTCCATTGTCATTGCTGATTTGGGTTCACAAGATTAAAGACGGTGATTACAATCCTTATACGTAAAACCGAGCGAATTTGGTTATGTTTTTATTTATAAATAGTCCGATGAGTAACATTAAAGTTTCTTTAGTTAAAAAGGATAGCAAAATAGGTAAAACGGTCGTCCAAAGTGTTCTTTCTAGTGTTTACATCTTCAGTCACTTTAGATTGTTATTTAGATAATAGTTTTTGAAATAATACCTGAGAAAACTCAAGGAAAACAAAGTACTATGTTCTTGACTAAAACACGTAAATGAATAGACATAGAACACCGATCTCAATACTCTATCGAGTATCTTTTTTTTTCTTTTCTTTGATATATTGTGGCAAATTTGCATACGCTACAAACTAAATTTGTGATCTAACATTCAATTATGCAATGCAGAAGCATGGGAAACCCCTTTAATACTACGATTATTCCTTCTCCACAAGTCTCCTCCCCCTCACCATCATCATTTGGCCCGTTACCACCCGAAGAAGTTGGCCCGGGAATTCAAGTATTTGGTCAATCACCGCCAGAACCGCCACATTCTTCCGGAAAGTTAAAGACTTTAACACATAATAGATTTGTTTGGTTGGCTATCGGTGGGTTCTTGATTCTTATTGTACTTGCACTGGGACTTTGCTTCTGTATGTCAAGATGCCGCAAAGAAAAGTCACCTGTGAAAGTTTCAAAGAATGGGCAAGCCAAGAACTCTTCGGTTAATGTGTTAAAACCGTCCGAACAAAGAGAAAATAGTAAGCTCACGCTTGTCCTTTCGATTGTACTTTTTGTTATTGCGACGTTTGTAATTCAAAATGAAAAAAAGAAGTCTCACCTTGACTTGAGTGGTCAACTATCTACTTCAATTTTTGTAACGTAAGTCCACAGATATGTTGTTTGATGATTTCCAAAGCCAATTGGTATCTTTGTTTGCGGTGGGAATTTTGTTTTATAAAACACACCCAATTTCTCTAAAACTTATAGATTTGATTTACAGATACCGGAAACAAGGATGTTGCGGCTAGATCCTTAGAGAAAGGCAAGAAAGTTGAAACGGTTTCCAAGAGTAACGAGGATCATGTGATAGACATGAGTAAGGTCAATGCAAGTTCCATTTCGTCACGGACCCTACCGCCTCAACCTTCTCCTCGTGAAAGGGTGGTTGTAAAACCAATTGCAGATCCCCCGGTCACCTCTCGTCGTACTTTGAGAACTGTAAACTCTGCAAAGTTTTTCTCGATTGCATCTTTACAAGAGTACACAAATAGCTTTTCTCAAGAAAATCTTGTTGGAAGTGGCATGCTTTCTACTGTATACAAAGCCGAGCTTCCTAACGGAAAGGTACGTTTTATGAAACAATGTTGGTTCCTTCTTATAGAGATGGTGAAACTGGCGGTGGGCAAGTTGGATAACTAGTCAAAATTGGTTCAGGCTATTTTTTTCTTCTTTTTTGATATGGGACAAAGGGATCGGGTCGGGTTGGACCAGTTTACAAACTTCTTTATCCATATTTTTGTTTTTATTAAGAGCTAACGTGGTAAATATGATTACGAAAACTTATTTATTTAATAGCAATCTAACCTTTCTTAAAGTGATTTAGGAGGTTCAATGCATTTGAATACACTTAAGATGCCTTTTGGCTCATTTCCTCTTTAGTTAAAATGTTAAATATTTTATCTTAACGCATTTGACCTGTTTGAGATTAATGAGATTAAGCGTAACTCAAGTCAACTTATAGGCAAAAAGGTTGAAATTGCTATCTCTGGTTGCAAATCAATGGCTCGTCATTCTTTTGTTTGTTTTTATAATTTCAAGCTCCTAGCAATTAAGAAACTTGACAACGCAACTTCTCGGAAATGGAGTGATGAACGTTTTATGGAGTTGGTGTCGAGTGTGTCCAAGCTTCGAAATGAAAACATTGTTGGACTCGAGGGTTACTGTCTTGAACATGGCCAGAGACTTTTCGTCTATGAGTATTGTGAAAATGGGACATTACATGAAGCTTTGCACACCAATGATGAAATTCACGAGAAGCTTTCGTGGAATTCTCGAGTACATGTTGCACTTCAAATCGCAAGAGCTCTCGAGTGAGTACATATTTTGATTTATAATCTTAAGGCGTTCTATTTTAAAATTTTCTTTCGTTACCAATTATATTATTTTTTATGTTTTGTTTTTTGTTAAGGTACTTGCATGAGGTTTGTCAACCGCCTGTTGTACACCACAACTTAAAGTCAACAAATATTCTTTTCGACAATGAGCTCAATGCACGTGTTTCAGATTGCGGTTTGGCTCCCTTGCTACCATCTAGCCACATTAGCCAGGTAACCGTGTCTTTTTGTCAACTTTTTCACACTTATATATAAAGTTATAAAAAGTGTTCTCACTATTAAGCGGTTTAGAAAAATATGTATACCCACTACAAATTTCACATTTATAATTAAATAAAAAATATGTGCACTTGTAAGTGTGAAATCTTTTAAAAAAATGTACATGTAGTTAATTTATTAACATGGTAATTTGTTTAAATTTATTAGATGGGGTGTTGATGTGATTTTAATTTGATCAGTTGCAAGGTTCAGGATATGGTGCCCCAGAACTTGAGTCGGGAAATTATACTTACCAGAGTGATGTTTATAGCTTTGGAGTAATTATGTTAGAACTTTTCACCGGCCGAAAAGCTTTTGACAGGTTTTTTTTTAATATAAAATTGTAGAAACGTTATTATTTTTTTATATAGTTTTGCTAACAATAAAAACTTGACTTTTATAGTTCAAGGCCGCGGGGAGAGCAATTTCTTGTAAGATGGGCGCTTTCTCGTTTACATGATATAGAAGCATTGTCAAGGATGGTTGATCCTTCTCTACGTGCTGCATGTTCCTCCAAGTCTTTATCTCGATTTGCAGATATTATTTCACTCTGCGTTCAGGTTAGTGTTGATGTTAAACTCGTATTCAAGAGTGTTTCTTCAATTTCGTTATATGATTTAGCAAGTAAAGAAAAAACGTGGTTTGACTTTTGAGGTCAAAGAGGTAATAGTTATTTTATCCCTCTAATGAGGCACACGTTTTTGAGCAAAAAATTATGACCTTACGAACCAGATTTAGCTCGTTAAAACTGCCAAAAACCAGATACTATGAGTCTTGTATTATATTATCAAATATTTAATAATTTATGTTATTTGATGATGATAAAGGGAAAAACATTGTAATTGTGATGATAATAATATACGAGTCTAGTCGGTGTGATCACTTTTAAAAAATATTTATCTGTCTATTGTTATTTGAACTAACCTCAAATTGCTTATTTCGTTCATAAATTATCAGACGAGCAATTCAAAAACTCTCAAAACTGCTTATTGCTGTATCAAAGCAAATAAATAATTTTAACAAGCAATCCCAAACACCTTCAATCACTCATTATCTATTGTTTTCTCTATAGCCTGAACCGGAGTTTAGGCCACCAATGTCAGAGATCGTGCAAAGTCTCTTGCATATGATCCAAAGAAATCCTTGAACAGCATCGAACATACCAGATATTGATCGAGATCAGGTTACTTAGAGGCAAGCTAAGCGACATGGTAGCACCAAAGAGGGTCGCGTGCAAAATGCACTTCTCGTGTTGATAACAAAACTTTTAGTTTTAGACATATGGATGGATGTTTCATTTTTTTTAGTTGTTTGTTTGATGTTTTTTGTTGTTTGTAAATACAAGTTTTCAATTTATTTTATCAATCAGTGTTAGCCTTGGTGCCTTCTTAGATTGCTGTTAAATCAATTGAAGGCGACCACCAGTACCAAAATTTTTTAAATATTACGTGGACCAAGCTCACGAGTAGCACGAGCTACCTCAGGCTTTGTGTTTTGGGTGTATATAGTCGAAATGAAATTCTAATCCAAACTATGCAAACTGTCTCAACAAAACCTCTTTTGCAACCCATGAACAAGGCTTCATGATAATAGACCAGTATGTTCAAAATAGTACACCAAGTAGAGACACTTTACGTTAACCAATGTTGTAATCGGCCTTGGCGGCTGATATATCGCTGCCTTGGCGGGTATCGGCGGCCAGCTGACCTACGAATCACCAAATTGGTTGAATATATCGGTCCTGGTCAATATCGGTACTTTTGGTGGTGCTGGCGGCCTTGGTGGTCAACAACACACTTGCTTCGACTTTAAAAAAAACTAGGATTAAAAGATGGCAGTTCAAGGGGAGTACCATTTCACGCTTCTTTCTTTGCCGTCTCTTTTCCTCTTTGGCGACTCGGACTAAACTCACAGCTTCCTCTCCGGCGATGGGCTACACTCCGGCGAACCTCTTCCTATCCGAAGGCTGTTGCACTCGCCGACTCGACCTCTCTCTCTTCCTTTGGTATGTTTCGGTTTTCCTATTTGTGGTTGTGAATTATTTATTCTTTTGTTTAAATGCTGTTTGAATGTTGTTAAATTTTTTGAAGTTGCTGTCAATTATTGTCGACTCAACCTTTCTCTTGCTATTTTTTTTCGATTTCTAGTAAATTACTAAATTGACAACATTCTCTCTCTTGCTATTTTTTTCCTAGTAAATTGATAGCTTGTTTTTAAGTGATAAAGTTATATAAATTATGAACTTATGCTTTTTATTTTTCATGTTTGTTAAACTTTTTAGTATCTCGTGGTTATTTGATTTATTTTGTTAGAATATGGCTAATATTTTTTTTAAATAAATTCCTTTAAATTTAGGTCCCTGCTGAGAAACCAATTAATCGCCGCCAACATCAATTATCGCTTGAAGGTGAACGACCGCCGAGCGATTTTTACAACCTTGGTGTTAACCTCACATTCCTCAAAGCTTCTTCGATGTCCTCGTAACTGGTCTGAGTTTTGCTTTAGTTTGAATTCGGACAGGAGTTTGTCCTTTTTAGTATCGTCTAACCTTTGAAAGTCTAGTATACATATTTACCTCAGTGACATAATGATTAAAGCGCCTTTCAATTTTGTCCATAATCATGTCTTACATTTCACCACATAGCAGGTTGAATATAGCTCCTGTTACATGATAAAGTGAATGCAAGTATTAGAGATCCATATACTAAGGGTTTACTTTTACAAAATGTATTAAACTATACTTCAAATGTTAATGTGTGCATTTATTTTTTAAAAATGTTATCGTGTGTATCAAACTTTTAAAACATGTGTTGTTGTGTGTATTAAACTTCATATTGCATGTACTAAACTTATACTTTTTTTGCTTTTTTATGTAATCAAAATACATACAATAACAACAAATTAAAAGTTCAATATACACAATAACATTTTTGAAAGGTGAATACTCACATTAATATTTGGGATATAATTTAATACATTTTGGAGAAGTAAACCCATTTTTACTAAATATGAAAAACTCTAAATCAAGTTTATAAATATGTGATGTTTAAATATGAGTACATTTAACTTGTTTACATAAAACAATTCAGAAGTTTGTAAGCATCTTAGTATAATCTGTTTCTTATTTGTTCAAAAAAATTTTGACCGATTGGTCCAAATTAAAAGAGTTTCTTAACAACAAAACTACTAAGAGCAAAGAAATTATTAAAAAAATTTGATCAAAGAGACTTACCCTTGCGGCCAAACCTGCCTGCTCTTCCTATCCGACACAAATACACCTCACAAGTCTGCACGGGAAGACCATAGAGGAACTAATGACTCAAAATCAGCAAGAAGCCATAGCTGATGCTGCATGGAGAACCCAACGTCGAGTTACTGAAATTAGGCTTGAGGACAAGCCTTGTTTTATAGGGACGGTATTGATAGGTAGAGGTGCACAAGACCGGTCGTCGAGTTTAAAAAACTAGCCGTTTTTTTGACCGGATTTAAAAAAAACCGGTTTTCCAATAACCGGTTTCGGATAGTTTTTGCGCGATATCAGATATTCGGATTTTCCGTGCACCTCTATTGATAGGGAATATGATACAGGCCACTTGGCCCACTTCTATAATACTAATCAGCCCAATGGGCCTAGACCTGTTAGATAGGAATTAATATATGTGTGTGTGTATATATATATATACATACTAGCATCGTACCCGCGCCAATGCTGCGGAGTCGAATAGTTTTTGTTTTATAATATGTCGCTTTCAAAAATGTAATGATATGTTATTCGCAAAATTCAATGTCACAAAAAAATTTCTTTAGCAACATGTCCCATTTTTTTTCAATTTTTCTTTTACTTGCATAAACTATTTTATTAATTTTAAAAATAAAATCTAAAAGACATTAAAATAAGGAAAAAAAATCATATTTGTGAAATAAGGATAGAGAAGTTAATAAGATATTAGAAATTATGTTGATATGGGTGTATAATTATGTTTGTGTGAGAGTATATTTTAATTGAATAAAAAGTTAAAGTAAATTAAGAGATAGATTGAAATGGTTAAAGATTGAGTGGATGAGATTAAGTTAAATAGAATGAAAAGCCAAGATGTTGTTTTGATTGAATTTTAAGAAGTCTTAAAATTAAGGAGGAGAGAGAGTGTTAAATGCTTTATATAGTAGTATAGATAGTGAAAAGTTCGATTGAGAACCGTTTTTATTGCGAAAACTGAGAGAACCATTCTTAGCCGTTCAATTCCCCCTCCTTCAATTGGATTATCTACCCATGAATTCCTTACGCATTGCCACACCCAATCCCTCACTCTTTTCGTCCATGAATTCCATTATCCAAAATGGATGGCTAAGATTGGTTCTCATGGTTCTGGTACTAATAATGGTTCTTAAATGAACTCTCACATATATTACTATATATATATATATATATATATATATATTTATGATTGAAGGGTAAATAGGGGGTACCATGAAACTGAGTTAGAATCATCGGCTTTTAGAGAACATGGGAAAGAAGAAACCATCGCTAGTTCTTCTCTGATTTGGCAAGGGAGAATACCTCCTTTTGATTAATTCTTGTATTTCCATTCCTGTCACTCTTCTTGTAATTCCTATCAAATTCGATATCTAATATAACTATCGATTTCTTAATCCCTGTTCTCTGTTCTATTTCTTCCATTTTTCTAAATTGATTCTTATCAAAACCTGACATTGATCAAACCCTCGGGCAAGGATATCAGTCGATATTAGAACTTGAGTACAGCCATCTTTGAATTCCTTAATCATCTAATCTCTAGCTTCTCGTGTAAGAGCACCTTGGAAAGTAGTTACCGGATACTCATGAAGTGACTCATGCAACATACAAGCACGTTTTCTTGTGCGAACAAATATAATTGCTTGCCCTACCTTCTGTGCAATTTCAAGTGTTTATTCTTTAATCACCATTATTTTCGAAAGCTCATCAGGTAACCTCAGTTTATACTGCTTAACAGATTCCAAAGACAGTTCTTTCTTTATGTACAACTAAAGACGTTTTCTTTATGTGCTGTGGTTGGGACTATACAAAGTGCTAATTGAGGAGCACCTAGCTTGGGATCAACCCGACTCAACGTACCAAGAACGAAACAAGTCGTTTTTCCGGAACCATTATGGGCCTGAGCTATAAAATTCTTGAAAGGTGGTGCCAAAATCATGGGCAAACTTATAGATTGAATTTTACATGGCCTCTCAAATTTCATCTCAACATATAACCCCTTCAGTAAATCAGAAGAATCATTCAAGTCTTCAAAAGTCAGTGCAGATGTATACGGCCGTGAATCTCGTGCTATAACCTAAACCAAATTTAAGAAAAAGTTAAAAAGGGATACCTCATTTTAGTTGTTTGTGAGTGCTGCTGCTACCGTCCCCAAAGTTAAAAAGTTAAAACCCTAAATCAGTCGCATGTGTTAGCAAAACATTAACAACGAAATGAATCTAACAACATATATAACTATCAATGCGAGAACGTGTACTGCATCAGTGGAATCATTTGGATCCTCCACGAGTTTGTTCGGTTTTTTAGGCTTGTTGATTGAGAGAGAATCAAGTTATTGGTGGCAATGGGGGAAGAGGTTGAAGCTTGGGGCTCCGTCGGGTTGTTCTCGGCAGATCGTCGGAGGAAACATTGTCGTCGGCCACGGCGGAGTTGAGCGTGATAGTAACCGGAGATGTGGCGTGCGTAGGAATTAAGCATATTCGATGAATACTAATGTCTAATAGGGATATATATGGCGCAAGACACAAGGGGTGAGCCTCAAATTGACGTGCAGAATTAACAGAAACGTTTTTTTTTTCTTTGATACATGAATGCTTTTAACCGAAACAGGTAGAGGTAAACATAAAAACCGATTAATCGAATTATGACTGAGTTAACGGGCAAAACTGACCTAAATTAATCAAACCATTTCAAAAACGGATGGTTCGATTTTTAAATTTTGGTTAACTAATAAGGGTGGTACGGTTACAGTTAATCACAAAAATCGCCCTATTATTAACTAAACCACCCCGGTAAGATATATTGTAATTTTTGTATTATTTATCTATACTAATATGAAACCTTATTAAAGATCATTGTATGAAAAAATCATGAAAAAATATTTTTAGTGTGTCGTGTTTTAGAGTTTTTTAAGATTTTGTTATTATTTTTAAGCTCTATAATAGTTTTCTATTATATATCATACGGCGTCTCGTATTTATTTATTTTTGTTTCACATAAAGTTTTCTTATTTATTTTTATGTTAAGTTTTGTTCATTTCCTATACGAATTCTTGTTCATTTTATCCAAGTTTATTTTTAATGTCCAACTTCTTTATTGGTTAATCATCCTAATAATCGATTAACCATCCCGTTAAAAAACCAAAACCGATGGGTTTGGATTAAACATAACCGAAATTATAGGCTATGGTTCGGTTTTAGGTCCTAACCAACCAATACTCAACCCTATAAACTAGTATAAGACAAGTAATATAATTACGCTATGTTACCGAGTTTTAGATATGAAAAAAAACAAAAAAGAGGATTAATAAGACAATAGTTTTAGTTTTCCATATTATCAAATTTAAGAGAAAAGTAGAAAAGTATTGTTTTTATTTAATTTTTTCAAGTTTGAGAAAAAATAAAAATAACAATATTAAAATAATATTCTTATTTTCTAAAAAATTAGTTGTAATTAGGTTAATTTAGCACTAATGAAAAATCATAAAACTTTTTTTTTTCATCAAAATATTTCCACTTTTAGGAGTAAAATTTAGGAGATAAGGTTCATAAAAATTTTCTTCTAAATCTTTTCTCCACTCTTCACAAAAAAACTTAAGAACATGGTTTTGTTTTAATTTCTTCCCTCCTTCTTCCAAATTTTTTCAGGGGTGAGCATTGTTCAGTTTTGGCATAAAACCGAAACCAAACCGAAATCAGTTTTTGGAAAACCAAAATCGTTCGTTTTGGAGTGGTACGGTTTCCGGTTTTGAAGTCGGTTTTCGATTTTATAGTTTTTTTGTTTTAACAATTAAGATTTGAAGTCATACAACCATCTTTGTAAAGTTATGAAATTAAATAGAATTGAAGCTATATTAAAAGCATCAAGATGCGTGCCACCTGATTCAAACTATATCCATTGCAATTGATATAACCAAAATGTTTGTCAAATGTTTAAACTTTTAAAGCTAGAATTGAAACAAATCAAAACTCAAAGCAAATGGATAAATAACATATTAACAAAACTGAAAATCGATATGAACAACAAACTCCAAGTGAATTGCATGCAACTCATAAAACTAGAACCTAAAAATCGAGATAAACAACTAGAGATATTTTTATATTAAGTTGGAAATGGATAAAATCGAGAAGAGGTGAACTCGTAAGCTTGAAATGAAGTGATATTTGCAATATTGTTCCTTGGAATTGTTCGATTCGTTTTTTTCGATTTTTGAAGTTTCAAAAACCAAAACCAAACCGAAAAGGTCGGTTTTTGAAATTTTAAAAACCAAAACCGTCGGTTGCTATATCAGTTCGGATTTTTTGATTCGGTTTCGGTTTTTTCTTCACAGTCATATCGTTTCTTTTTTCTCCAAAATAAAACTCTGAAATATAGTGTTATTGTTTGGAAGAATATAAACCTATTAAAAAATAACGTATTATAATTTGTATTTTCAATATAATTGTAAGACAACTCTTTAAATTCAAAATTCATGTCTACAGTTTTACGAATAGAATGTCTTAGTTTCTTTATTTTATTTTAGAGTAATTGAATAAAAATACAATAAACTTTATTCAAGTTACCATAATATACAATATATTTTTTCAAGAAATAATACAACGAACCTTCAACATGTCACTTTTTAAAATTTTTACTATTATATACAACAAACTTTCAAGTTTTTAAATACCACCATTGTATACAACCAAGTTTTCTTGTTTTTCTTTTTCGTGTGTATGTGAAGATCTTGGTGGTTAGGATTATTCATTTTCATTTGTTACTTGATTCATGGTGAGTGTTCGTTTACATTTTCGAAAATAAGTTTACGTTTAGTTTAGGGTTCTTAATCTTCTTAAAATGTGGGTTCCGATTAGGGGACATTCGGCTAGAAAAAACAATTTGCATGTCATGAATATGGATTATGTTGGGAAAATAGGCTTATAAATATATCCTCTTTTGTTGACACAAAAATATACAACTTGTTTATATAATTGTATGTATTAACATTAACATATGTGCACATATACATATATATATATATATATATTCAATCAAATATATTCTTATCTATGATCTACAAAACAAGCTTTATCAAATGTCCAAGCTCCAATCGTCAAGATCCGAGTTCAAGTAGAAGCTGATGTCGAAGATTCCTACAAACAAACGTTTGAAGTTTATGAGCTTACAAAATAAATAATCAAATGAGTTTAAGTTTTTATAAAATAATTTTTATAAAAACTTTTATAAAAATTGAGACAATTTTTTATAAAATCACAAGCTTGGTAGTCAAAGCAAATGAAATTCCTATTTTGGCAAATACTAAACACAATCTTCTAATGAAATAAGCCAAAACCATATTTAGCAAAAGGAATCTCCCAAAGAGGTAAACTTCCAACATGCTTTGTGTATTTGGTTTTCAAACTACCATTTTCATGATTAAATTCAAACTTAAGAAGTATGGCACTTACCCAAATTTTCTAAAGCTTCTTTTCAGTGCATTTTTATGGTAAAAATGGGTTGTGTGTGGTTTTGGTAAAAGGCCAACGTCTATATTTACAAAGCTCAAAAAGTTCCAGCAGGCTGACGGTCGATGCCACGGTCGACCGTGGACAGTCTGGACACTTTTTGAGCTTGCACCTTTTTCCTTATTTAAGGCAACTCAAGTCTTGTTTTTTACCAACCTCTTGCAATCTGAAAAAACACAAAATACATAAAAATATTGTGAGCTCATATTCCTTGGTAATTCAATATTTCAAGATCAAGAATCTAGCAAGAGTGAAAGCCTTCAAGTTCATATACTTCATTACATTCATATACATTTGTAATAGTGTGAGGATAATCTCTAGCCTATAGAATTAGAGAGAAGTGAGGATCAACTCTAGCCTTTCCAATTAGAGTGAAGTGAGGTTTATGTTTGCAAGAGTGAAGTGTAATTCTTGTAAGCTAAAAGGAGAAGTTGTAAAAGGTTTATCTCTACCTTGAAAGAGAGAAGATTAGTGGAGCAACTCTTGGTGGGTGAGGCCAAGGAGTGGATATAGAGCAAAGTTGTTAACATTTGCTTGAACCACTTAAATCATTGTGTCCTAGCTACTTACATTGGTGGTATCTTTCTTCCTTAAATTCTTTAATTACTTGCAAATATTGTTAAAAACTTTAAAAAGTGGACATATAACCTATTCACACCCCCTCTAGGTTCTAACAGATTATCTCTTTGTTGTGTTACCTTTAAAGATCAATCGCCGATGTCACCAACAAACCATCACAGTTGTTAAAACCTAATCATCGTCGCCGTCTTCAAACCACTGTGGTAACTTAAGCAAAGTTTCTTATATTTTTATGTAATTTACCCCTTTATTTTATTATCGTATGAATGATGAATGATTATGCCGATTGCCTGTATGAGCCATCACTTAATATACCATCCACCTAAATTTTATATTACTAGAGTGAACCAAGCTAAAGAAGATGTTATATACTTGTATTACAACACTTGCCCAAAAAATTTATAGCAAATGGTTGAAAACAATATAAAGGTTATTTTTGTTTTAAGATATATAGTTTAAAGACCAACAACCATGGCCATTTTCAAAAATAAATTATATGTGTTCTAACTTTTGGGTTTATATCGAATTGTGAACCTATATCTTGTGATAAAATAATTGTTTTTTAAATAAACGACATTTTTGGTTTTATGTATATATATAATGCATTTTGCTCTGGAAATAAATTTATAAATATCACCGGATGCTCTCGGATAAATATTGACTTTTTGTAAGGGAGATCCATGGTTCTAGTTTCGTGAGTATTTTAATTAAGGATGTTCAGTGGTTATAAAGAAACAAGAAACCAGGTCACGTACATTTGAGCAAAATGCTCAACCTTTTGGGATGAACCCTAATAGTTGAAATATCCTTAAAAAAGTTATAGAAGCTCAGTAAATAATTTTTTTGTTTTACTATTTTAAGAACTTCTATTAAAAGCGAAGACGTTAAAGGCAACATGAAATATATATATATATATATATATATATATATAAGCTTAATCATAAGATCACGTGCAAGACTGAGACTTAGGAGGGACAACAAATTATAAATCGTATGACATCATGAAATATAGGGATAGTCGTTCATGTTAATTCTATGAGGCTCTCAAGTTAGTCACGGTATACATTTGTGCACACATGTTAAAAAATGCATAAATTACAGATCTTGAGAATAAAGAAACAAGATAGGCGGAAGGAAAAGGTAGATGGGTTGGGGGTAGAGGATGATAAAGAAAGGGGAAAAGAAGGTAAATCAGGCGGTTATTAATATGTAGAGGTGACCCAAAGGCAAAGTAACCTAGGATATCAGTCATGACCTAAAACCTTAACGTGTTTAAAAAAACTGTTGATGCCGGCTTGTTTATTTTTGCCTGACATAAACTCAATTCATCTATAGTATATCTACTATTCAAACAGTCACCTGTATAGTTTTATCCAACACAACATTTTCATCAACAGGAAAGAGTGTCTTTTAGGATAAGCGTGCATAGTCCTTTACATTATAATGTTACAGGATACTCAAAAATCATATATGTGAGAGCCTTAAATATGGATAAATATTTTCGTAAAATAAGACTTTACTTAAACACATAGATAAATACTCAGTCGAGTTGATGTTGGCAAAAATACATTATCTGTATCTCATAGTTACATACCGAAAAACATCATATTATATTAACCGAAGTATCGGTTTTCATTTGGTTTTTGTGTTTACGGTTTAAGTTTATCGGTCATGGTTTAGTTTTTCGGTTAGGATGCTGACATTTACACATAAGGGAGGGTGTCCATCCCTAAATTAAAAGACAAAGTAACAATTATAGGAATGTTTTACCAAAGCCCATAAATACGTCTCCCATCTAATTTTCTTTAAGCACTTGTACTTTGGAGGAAAAAAAAGGAGAAACAAAACAATTTTTTCTTAGCTTACATCTCACACATCGGCAAAATGTAAGGCATGGACATAAGGTGGCAATTAAAAGCTAAAGTAGCACGATAGTGACAGAGTAAAGAGGATAATTAGATACTACCCACCACTAAGGTTCCTCTGTTTTTCAACTCTTTAAACGTTGATCTTCTAAGTTTCTAACCCTAATTTTATATAAGTTGTAAACGTTAAATTAAATAATACTATTGAAATCTACAATTATTAATTGTTATTTCTCATATAAGAACATCATAACATGGATATGTACTTGTAGCTTGATACAAATATACATATTTGATTTTTTTAACAATATGAAATGTCTTATTTCATTAACTAAATTGGTAGTTTATAGAAACTAGTTTGACTTAGTTTAAGTTATGCATTTAAGTTGCTTAACATAGTATTGTTCGTCCAAGTAGTCATTCACAAAAGAACAATAAGAACTTGAAGGAAATAGTTGAAGGAGACGTGGTTTATATGATAATCTAGAAGGTACAAATAACTAAATAAGTGATTAATTAATCAGTAATGCTTGTATGATTTTGATTTTCATGATGTGATTAATGATAAAAAATTTAAGATTTAAAAATACTTACATATAAGTGTTTAAGATTGATTTTTGAGGATTATTTATTGTAACCTGAAACCTGTAATTAATACCCTAAACTTGGATAGTGTTTTTTCAAAATTATTTTCTTGATATGTCATTACTTATAGTTTCTTTATTTACAAATAAAACTATAAATTTGTTTCTAATTAGATAATATGTATTTAAAAAAAGTGATTCACATAATTAAGTATCCCTTTTAAGTTCATTAACAATTATTTATGGTTTTTAGACTTTTTAGGGTTTTTACTTTTTAGCACGTAAAAAATATACAGTAAAAGAATTCTTCAATAATTTTTTCTCAAGTTAAAAAAGGATTTCAACGAATTTGTCGGCATCTCCTCTACATAAATTTGGCCTGTCCATCTCTTCAAAAAGCGGAAAACTCTGTTCTTCGTCCTCGCACCTCAAAACGTTCAAATTTTGGCGAAATTTGCAGATAAACTCACAAAATTTGAACTTCGAATGTTGATCGAGAGCTATTTTGGAGTATGCAGTCTCGTCAACTAGTTACTACTTTTGGTAATCTTACTTCTTCCGCTGATCTTCTCGTCCCAATTTGCGCTAAATAAGATTTATTGGAGGTTCCCAATTCTTTTACGACGCGTTTTCTTGATTTTTATTGGTGTTTCAGCGATTATATAAACGAAGTTCGAATGTATTAAAGTGTCTCTGAGTTTCTTGGTTTTGTGTTGTGGAATTTAGTTAATTGGTGATCTAGGGTTTTTGATTGATTAAGCTCTGGAAAAGGTTTTTTCGTTCTTGTATTTGGCTTAACGAGATCAACTGCAGTTGTCCCAATCGTCATGTCTTCAATTTTGTTTATATACTATGTCCTTTGGATGTACCGAGTTTAATACTTTCCATTTGATTACATCCGAATTTGTTAGTTTCGTTCAGGGTGAAGTAGAATTATTGAAATTGGTAACCTAGGGCCTTTGATTGATCAAGTTAACGGAAAATAGTCGTTTCCCAACAATTTGCGTAATGATGAATTTGTATATGCTTTGCTTTTTTACCAAGTTTGGCTCCCTGGTTTTATGGTCTCTGGTGGTTTTAGTAATCTGGAGTGAAACTGATGGATTATCTATGGTGATTAGCTGAGTAACCTAGTTGAAAACTAAACTCATTGTGTGAGTTTGCTCTTTTCCTATCTAAAGAACATTTAACAAAGTTTGTTGATCACTTATAACGCTACCTGCTCTCTGAACAGATTGCATAATTTCTTTAAGAAAAAAAAATTTAATTTGCAAATTTGTCCAATAGTAGTGGCCCACTTGCAGATTAAGAGGAATATGTAATGATGTGAATGTTTGTCACTTTGTTGTGTGGTGACGTTAGTTTATCTTGCCTTTTCTTTTATTGAATAAAGTTTTACAATGCTTCTTTTTCGTTTCATGCATCCTGCATCCTAGCAAATTCTCCTCTAAATTTATTTTAATATCATCATGATTTTAGATTCTATTCCCAAGATCTTGGAAGGTTCCTAGTTTGTTATATTAAGGTTAATGAATTTCTTGTTGATGTGTTTAAGTAACAAAGTAAGGAGAAATTCTACCTCAGGCGTTCTTGTCTGCTCTGCGGTTACATCCTAATCTATTACCATACACCCTAAATAGAATACTGCTTGTTTGAAGAGCTTTGGGTTCGTTATTGTTTTTAATTGGGACAACTTTAGAGTTAAGAATTTGAGTAAACAGGAACTTGGACTTCATCTCTAAATTATTTTCCCACTAGCTTGCTAAGGACACGGAAAGAAACTTGGATTGCAAAAATACAGAAGTGCCCTTTTTTTTAATGGTGGTAGTTCTAGGATCACTTTACCAGAGTTTTAGTTGGCAAATCATGTAATGTATGCAATAAAATCTCTTCAATACTTAAACATGCACTCTTTGGATGCTCTGTAAGTTAAGCTGCCAATGCTAATATTCCTCTGGTCTTTCTGTATTATTTATGAAATTTCATACACTTCATAAATATAACTTATAAAATTTGGCTGATGATTTGTTTGTGTTGTTTTTATACAGGCTAATGTAGGCACGAGGTTTCGACCGTTTAGTACAAGATATTTCTTTTTTGTATTATCTGATTATTATAATGGACCCTATGCGAACAATCTCTGCAACTGCTGAGGATAATACTGGAATTCCTGATGATTTACGTTGCAAGAGATCAGATGGTAAACAGTGGAGATGCCATGCAATGTCCATGCCAGATAAAACAGTGTGTGAAAAGCATTACATCCAGGCGAAGAAACGAGCAGCAAATTCTGCAATGAGGGCCAGTCTTAAGAAAGCAAAGAGGAAACCTGTTGGTGAAAGCGACAGTTATTTAGAGAGTAAAAGTGATGACATGGATTCACCTCTTTTGGATTACCGAGTTTCAGATAAACAGAAGGAAAAACTGTCAAAGAAACAGATTAGCTATTCACCTGAAACACCTTCTTTCAAGAATTCGTCTGTTCACATTTCTTCAAAATCAAATGATGATTTACAAAGAGATATGGCAGAGTCTGAAGGGACACCAAAAGCTTACAGGACACCATCTTCTGTTGCCGATTCATCAAAGAGCAGATCTGAGAAGATGCTTGATGTTACTGCCTTGATGGTAAGTAGAGTTGTAAGTTTGTATACTCATTATTATTCCTGATGAATTTGTCAACATGTTGTAGTGCAAATGTTCTGAGAGGTTGTTAGACTTAGAGTGAATCAGATTTTGATTATTTAGGTCAAATAATCAGCTTTGGATGATCAATTATATACAAGCTGCAACAAACCTGATCTTTAAGCGAAACTTAAATTTTTTTTTATTTCCCTCTACTTTTTACCCTGCTTTAAAGACTTTTTACTTCATCTTTCTTGTTATTACTAATATGCTTTGGAAAATGATGATCGTCGAATCTATAGACGGCATATATTTTCAAATTGTTAATATTTAATCTATAAAACAAATATTACAATGGTTGATAAAAGAGTAAATGATTATATTTTTAAGAATTAAATATTGGAACTATCTTTTGCAACATGATTCATTGCACTTGGTGTCTTGGTTATCTTACTCTGAATATTCAATATCAACAATTTTCAAAGCGCACACCCAAACACTTCCTAGTTAGCTATTACAACTTCATGAGTCGCTCATAAGATAATTTATCTGAAAGTGAGATGAGTGGCTGGTTTAACCAATAATTATTACCAAAAGTTGCCTTGCACATCAAATCTATACGAGTCACTATGGGAGAAACACAACGAGTTGAATCGAGCTGCCAAATTGATAGGGCATCTACACAATATATAAACTATCCAAATTATACATCCACTCTTTTGAGATGCTCATCATGATATTTCTCAAAGGTTAGTAAGTTTGTGCAATGGTTTATATTGTATATAATACAGTTTCATTTGTTTTGTTTTTTTTCAGGAAACTTCTGATGGGAGGTCAGAATCGTCTGAGGATACAGGCGGGCAAGTTTGTCATCAGTGCCGTAAGGGTGACACCCAGAATATTGTGTGGTGCCGTAAATGTGATAGGAGAGGTTACTGTAATGAATGTATCTCTACATGGTAATACTGACTTTTTGGGAGAAGGGTATTGGTTTTAGGCCGTTAACTACCTTTTATTGACTTCTTTTCTTCTTGCAGGTATCCCGACATTCCAGCTGAAGAAATTCATAGAATTTGTCCTGCATGTCGAGGTTGCTGTAATTGCAAGATGTGTTTACGGGGTGATAATGTGATAAAGGTAACAAATTTATATGGTCTAGATAAGAAAAAAAGCAAGAGAGTATTGATTTGTATAATGCGATAAGCAGCACATCTGAGGGCAGTGAGAATCATTTAACCCTTGTCTTGCTGAGCCCTTTTGAATCATTTTTCATCAGAATCAACTACCAGTACTCTATTTTCTTCTTTTCTCTCTTGTGTGTGTGTCTTCTCATCTGAAGGACGACTGGAATCCTTTTTTAACTTGTAGGGAAAAATACGAGAAATACCTGCCCAAGAGAAGTTGGAGCATCTTTTTTGTCTTTTATCTTCGGTGCTTCCGGTGGTGAAGCAGATCCACTTTGAACAGTGTTCTGAATTAGAATTGGAAAGAAAACTTCGAGGTATACATTTAAAGAAGGGGTATGATATATGCACAACACTAAATTGCCATATATAACACGAAATGTTTATTTGGACCATAATACCCTTAAACATGTGGATGAGAAAATTTATAGTGGGTTTGTAGGGGCATAAAAGTCATAGTTGTTGTGTGTTCGTATTCTGTACAATCACCTCACTTTAAGGAATTGAAACCGCATATTTTCAGTCATTTAATTTTTTTTTCTTTGGTGTATAACTTTATGTTTGCCTCAGGAAACAGGATAGACCTGCCCAGAACGAAATTAAATCCAGATGAGCAAATGTGCTGGTAAAAATACTAATGAATAGTATTATAATGTCATTGGTGACTAATGATGTATTATGCATATGAAGGATAACTCATCAAGAAGTGTGATGTGGCAGTGACTTCTGCAGAATACCAATTATTGATTATCACCGGCACTGTGGGGAATGCTCGTATGATATATGCCTCAGATGCTGCCAAGATGTACGGAAAGCATCAAAAGATGGTGGTGAAGTGGAGTTGAGCAAAAGTGAAGATTCAAATACTCTTGAAATACAAGAAAAACCATTTAAACAAAGAATGAGACTTTCTAAAAAGCTTCGTGATTGGAAAGCCAACATTGACGGTAGTGTTCCATGCCCTCCAAAAGAATATGGTGGTTGTGGTAACTCACCTTTGATGTTAAAACGTATTTTTAAGATGAATTGGGTTGCAAAACTCGTGAAAAATGTCGATGAAATGGTTAGTGGGTGTAAAATGTATGACATCAACAACCCCCCAAGGATAAATGATTTAAGCAGCACGTTATGTCAATGTCCAAGGAGAGAGAATAGTGATGATAATTTTTTGTATGCTCCATCCTGTCATGATATAAAAAGTGAAGGTATTAGTGACTTTAGAACTCATTGGATGAAAGGTGAACCTGTAATAGTGAGGGAGGTTTGTGACGAATCATCTATGTTAGGTTGGGATCCAATGGTCATGTGGAAAGGAATTCAAGAGACAACCGATGAAAGAACAAAGGACGATAATAGAATTGTGAAAGCTACAGATTGCTTTGACAGGTCTGAGGTATGTTTCTAACTAATGAATTACATAATAGATTTGGTAGAACCATCTGGCTAGAGGTCACATTTTGATTTGTCTATTTATGGATTGATCGAATTGAGTTATAAATTTAACTCAAGTCAAGTGGGTGGCTAAAAAGAAAACAGGTGAAATATGAAAGTCGATCCAATTACTTATGAATGGGGCAAATTGGGTTATGAAGTCATCTCCAACTGGTCAAACGAGTGAAATAAAAAAGAAATATCTGGATAGAAAGGAAACAGGTGGAATAGGCCACATTTAGTGATATAAATCGGATTTGACACGCTAATTGCCTTAAAAAAATAAATTTTTGGTCAAAAGGTGTTTCAGGTAAATTGATCTGTTTAAAACAAACCTGTTCTGACCCAAAGATATTTTCGATTTCTTTATGCTGGCTACTTCCTGTTATCCCATCATTGTTGATATTCATAGTTACTGTTTTCTGCTATTCTGTATGATGACAATGTGTATCCTCTTTTCCTATTTGATGCCAGATAGATATTGAACTTGGAGAATTTATTAGAGGATACTCTGAGGGCAGAACACGTGATGATAATCGACCACAAATGTTAGTGTTAAAGAACTGGCCTTCTCCTAGCGCCTCTGAAGAGTTTTTATTGTACCAGAGACCTGAGTTTATTAGCAAACTACCTTTGCTTGAGTATATTCATTCAAAGTGGGGCCTTCTTAATCTTCCTGCAAAACTGCCTCATTACTCCCTGCAGAATGATGTAGGGCCTAAGATATTGATTTCTTATGGAATGCTAGGTGAACTTGGTCAAGGTGACTCTGTGAGCATGCTCCATTTCAATATGCGTGATGTGGTGAGTTTTTTCTTTTTTATATTATCAATCTTCCTAAAGTTTTCTCTTGATGCTTTCGTTGGTGTGTGTATATTATTTTTATTTTGTAATGAAATGGAATTGTGCATATGTTTTTCTTTCTCCTTGTAGGTATACCTGTTGGTTCATACATGTGAAGTAAAGACCAAGTCACCAACTAATGCAGCAAAAAGTTCAGATGAACCAATGTTACCAAAATCACCCATTTTGAAAATTGACGAGGAGATTAATGTAAATATAGTTGAAGATGATACAACAGAAACCCTACGAATCAGTACTACCAATAATGAGAAAGCTCTTAAATGTGAAGATTTAAACAGAATCTGTAAAGATAACCTTACAAAAAGCCATCCCGGGGCAATTTGGGAAATCTTTCGCCATGAGGATGTTCCAAAGCTGATAGAGTATATGAGACTTCATTGGAATGAATTTGGCATCTCTGATGACATCATAATTGATTCTGTAAGTCAAATATCACATCTTTGTATTAATGTCTGATGTTTTCCAAATATAACGATCTTGTATGCACGATTATTTATCTTAGGTACCACAACCTCTCCATGAAGGAATGGTGTTCCTCAACAGTCACCATAAAAGGAAATTAAAGGAAGAATTTGGTATGTTATACCATCAAGAGACATTTTTTTTATTACCTTTTTAAATGCCACATGTAAATATCTCATGCACTGGAAATTTTCCACAAATGTTCCATCTAGTAGGAATGGCACGTCCCCGTTTAAGAAAACTGTCCCCGTCCCCGCTTAAAAAACCACGGGGATTCAAACGGGGATCCCTGTCGGGTAACCGGGGAAAACCGCAGGGAAACGGGGATCCCCGTTTAATATAAACATGTGATTAAATGGGTAATTTTCACCTCGGAGATACCCATTAAAGTAAAACTATGATTTTTCACCACAGGGATCGTCACCATTAGGATTTTACCACGAGTTTTAGTAAACGATTATACTAAATTATACGACATTATCGAATACAAACATATCTAAACCGAAATTAAAGTCTTAAAGAATCTAAATGCATCCAAAAATATCAAAACCAAACAAATCCCAAATAAAGACGACGATTAAAATTAGGTTGTGTAAAAGTGTAGAAAGATTTGTATATTTTCTATTTAAAATTAATTTTATGTATATTAATATATATATATATATATATAGGGGAAGGTTCATTTGAGAACCGTTTTTATTGTGAGGACCGCGAGAACCAATCTTAGCCGTTCATTTTGGATAATGGAATTGATGGATGAAGAGCGTGGGGGGATTGGGTGTGGCAGGGTGCATGTAAGGAATTCATGGGTGGGCAATCCAATAGAAAGAGGGGGAATTGGACGGCTAAGATTGGTTCTCGCGGTTCTCGCAATAAAAACGGTTCTCAAATGAACTATATATATATAGTGAAAAGTTCATTTGAGAACCATTTTTATTGCGAGAACCGCGAGAACCAATCCTAGCCGTCCAATTCCCCCTCCTTCAATTGGATTGCCCACCCATGAATTCCTTACATGCACCCTGCCACACCCAATCCCTCCACGCTCTTCATCCATGATTTTCATTATCCAAAATGAACGGCTAAGATTGGTTTTCGCGGTTCTCGCAAAAAAAACGGTTCTCAAATGAACCTTCCCCTATATATATATATATATATATATATATGTACAATTAATATTAAATTATAATCGGGTAATCAGGGCGGGGATCATCAAACCCGTCCCCGCCTCGTTTATGTCGGTTTCGGTTTTTTTTGCCATCCCTACCATCTAGGTTACTTTTTAGCCATATTTTGATCATCAGTTTACTGATATTTTTCTACAGTCGTGAAACTAAATACAAGTAAATTGCTGCTATGAACTCAACAATTGTATTATTGAGATTTATGTGAATCTTGGTCAGGTATAGAGCCATGGTCCATTGAGCAGCATTTAGGGGTTGCTGTATTCATTCCCTCTGGATGTCCATTCCAAGTGAGGAACCTTCAGGTGAGTTCATTGCAATTGAAAAGACTCTTTAAAATAAGAATTGCGAAGTAAATAATTTTTCAGCAGGGTGTTTTTCTTTCTTTCTTTCTTTTTTGCGGTTGAAGATTTGCTATTGGCTATTGTTAATTTACGATATTTTCATTCTCTTGTACACTATTCATGAATGATGAACCTACAACAATTTTCTTGTGTTTCTTTATTTCAATGTTTGTTATTCTCTAAAGAGGGTAGCTGTATTTTCCTGTGTTCGTTTTGCTTTACTAGTCCACGACATATAATTTAAATCCCTGTTTTCTTTCGTAGGTTTTAGCAAATTTCGTCGTATATTGTCAGATTTAATGTTTTGACTTCTGTGTCAACATTTTCTTTGCAGTCAACTGTTCAGTTAGGCCTTGATTTCCTTTTTCCCGAAAGTCTGCCGCAAGCTGTAAGGTTAGCTGGAGAAATCCGTGAACTTCCTAACGACCATGATGCAAAGCTTCAAATGTTAGAGGTCGAACTTGATTTCTTATTATATGACCTTGTGCTTCCATACTGCTCTTTTACTTATTTTAGCTTCTTGTTCGTGGCCAATATCTAGTTTTTACTGACCTTGTGCTTCCATACTGCTCTTTTACTTTTCTTTATTTTAGCTTCTTGTTCGTGGTCAATATCTAGTTTTTACTGACCTGTTTTAGTATCACCTCTCCTTTAAATGTTTGTAGGTTGGCAAGATTTCTCTATATGCTGCAAGTGCATCAATTAAAGAAGTTCAGAAATTGGTGTTGGATCCAAAGTAAGACAGTTGGAATCTCTTTTATTTATGTTTATACATCCTCTTAAAAGGTTCTACTTTTGGTGGCCATTCATCCTTTACAGCACAATTCCTTATTATCTAATTAGAAAATAAGGGCTTTATTTTTACAGTTTAATTAGTGGCACTGTATGGGATAATGGGCCTTATCACCTTTTCAGAATGGGGAATAATATTCTAGTTAAAAGAATATGCAAGAAGATTGATACAATACTTCTTGTTACGTAATTGGCATTTGGTTTAGCTATCATCCTTAATTTCTTTTCTTTTGGTGAATCCCGTCTTAAAATTCTTTACACCAGAAAAGGGGACCAACTACACTACTGAATTATAGATAATGGCCAAAAGCTTATGGAGCCGGTTTAGAACTTTATAATATCCTGAGCAGTTAGATAGTACACCTTTATGTTGGTGAGATCTTTTAATGTGTGATGATTCATGAAAAAACTTTTGATCATATGGTAATGCAACCCTTTAGTGTGCCATGAAAAAAGTTGATGGATGTTATTTATGTTACCGGTATTCTTGTTTATACATCCTGCTCTTTATTTAGTCGTGGACCGGGTCAAAACGTTATAATATTTTGGTATGGGTTAAAAGGGGTCAGGTTGAGATGAACCACTTTTTGTCCGAATTTCGTGTTGGAAACAATTGGTATATCATATATGATTTACAAGAATTATATTACTGCAATGATAACTTTTTGAATAATTTAATTTAGGAGGTTTTAATGTTTCATGCATTAAAAATGCATCTTTGTCGGCATTTGACCTAATTGATCCCTTTTCTTTCAAGCTAATTATATTGTTTTTACCTTTCTGACCCACTAGAGATAAAACTTACCACGTATTGATCCGTTCATAAATAATGATTGACATTGTTTTCCTTATTTTGGCCTTGTAATTTATATATTTTCATGTTCTGTTGCAGGCTTGGTGCAGAGCTTGCTTTTGAAGACCCAAACTTAACCAAAATGGTTTCAATGAATCTCGAGAAGATGACCAAACAACGACAGGTTGTTTGCGCTTGAACACATGGTATCTGCAGATGTTAATCTAAATATATAAACTATTTATGATTGCCTCCTTGGACATGTTTTACAACAATTCTTGTAATTATGCGATACAAATTATTCAACTATAGCCTTCAGGAGCTATGCTCAGTTCAAACTAGTTTACAAGGAAACTTTAATTCTTACAGAGTTACAGTTAGTGGGCTGTACCAGGCTTCGGATACTTTTTTTTTGCTTTCGGGCTGAACACATTTTAAATAGACCCTGCCCCGCCCATCTCTGCTCTAACACGCACAACACATTTTAAATATTATTAAAATGGGATAAAGGTGAATGGATTAAAAGATAAGTATTTTTCTTGTTGAAAGATGAAAGATAGAAAAAAAAAAAGGAAAAAAGGAGGGGGGGGGGATGTAAGTGATGCTGTAACGCGGTGCCACGCGTTACATTAGGTTTTCCGCGCTTAGGTGGAGTATATCAAACGACCTTAGAGGCTCGCAAACTGCCTAGGAGATGCATAAGATGATAAGAGTAAACAGTATGGGAGAAGTGGTGTGGTGATTAACAAGCCATAGCGGTGTCTCCTACAGGTGGTGAGGTTGGAGTGTTGGACATGTAATGGACGCAAATGGTTAGCTAGGATGTGTGGTGAGGGAACTAGATGTGTGATGAGGTGTTTAAATAAAAATAGATGTGGTATGGTAGGACCACTTAATCATTACATGTGTTGTGTGCTGAGCAAGTGTTGGTATCATTGTTATATCCACGAGTACGAGACACAATCAAGATAGCCTAAAGCCCTAGTCATTTTTTCCTTTCAGTTTTCACAAGTTCATACAAATTTAACAATCTTTTGGACCATAATACGTAAAAATTGGCCGGTAAGAGACTAAAAATAAGAAAGTGTTGAGTGTGTCGGCTATTGTTAATACTATCAAACCCTGAAGGCATTTCATACTTTTATCTTTTGAAAATTGCTAGTGCTTTATTTTAGTTGGTGTTAATATTTGGTCCGGATTAAATTTATGAAAGTGTCAAATAAATGAATACTTATAATCTGGAACTAAAACCGACAGATGATCATATAAAACTGCAGACATATTTGTTGGTATACTAGACTGATTTGTGGGTCGTATGTTTTTTTGTCTAGTCTATTTTTAACATCTTGTGCAACACAAATAATTGGTTAAAACCAGACTGTAAAATCAAATAATTAAGGTCTTGTGGTGTAGGAATAGATGAGAAATGATGCTAATGATGATGGAGCATGAAAGAATACAAAGACCAAAAAATGTATTCTGGGACAAAAAATACTTTAAAAAAAAAGCAAACAAGAATTGTAATTACTAATTAAAGCAAAAATTTCGCTAATTTTAATTGAATTTTCACTAATTTTAACTAATTAAAGCAAGATTGTCGCTAATTTTAATTGAACTTAGACCATTTAACTAAATCTGATATCATCAATACAAGAAGTGAGACGTAAGAAATCGGATGTATTCATGTATCCATCTTTGGCTAAAATATGTCTGTGTAGCGAAATCTGAGTGGCTTAGAGAGATTTCTAAAAACTTCAATTTTTATTTAAATTTTTAATATTATAATGTTAAATTAAATAAATAATCTTTATTTTATCTATACTATATTATAAAACATTTATATTTTTTTCAACTCTTAAATTTTAAGTATTTTAAAATTACTAAATTACCCTTCCCATAAACGAAATGGAGTAACTATTAGATATAATTAGTAGATTCTTATATTCCATTTTAATAACTAAACCTTTCATATTAAAAAAAATAAAATCAATACAATTATTTTGAAGGCCAAGTAAATATAAATTAACTTAATTAATAAAAAAATATTTTCATAATTTTTTTTAATTACGGAGAACAGGAAAATAAAAAAATGATAAAGAAAATAGACATGTTACCAAATAAAAATTATTCATTGTCACTGTATTATATGAATACTATACCACATACGTTTGAAAACAGACATGTTATGTTATCGAATAAAAATTATTCGATGCTGTCGCATTGCATGGGTACCATGGTAGTAAATTTGAATATGCTATTAAGATTGTTTCACTTTTATCAATTAGTAAAATGTTTTATTTGAGTTAAAAATTGCATCTTTCTAAGCGTGTGTATACGCAGGGGCGACTCAGGATTTGAAATGGGTGGTAGCACCGTTTTGAAAAAATCAAAATTTACACTACAAAAAATCAAAATTTACACTTCACGAACAAAATTAGCTGGTGTCTCGTGCCACCACCGGCATGGGCATAGATCCGCCCCTGTGACACACCCAACCAAACGCTCATAACTTTTTATTTGTTACCAACTTCATTATGCAATAATTTGTCGCCGATTTACGTAAGGTTTTACATAAAACTTTCTAAAATCTTTTCATGCCATCATCAAATTAGTCATATATCAAATTTTGAAACAAACAAAGAGTATAATTCAAAAGATATGTAAGGAGTCAAAGAATGCAAGCCAGAAGCACCTTAATTTAACAACTATATATTCATATTGTCACTTTTTATAGAAACTCATTTGTTTGCTTGAAAAATTAATTAATATAAGACTTCAGTAATAATATAACACAAAAAAACACACATAAAATCATACCAGTTAAAATGCTGTATAAAGATATCAAATTAAAATATTTTGGTAATGATTAAAAAATAAAGATAAATTGTATTCATTAGTAAGAAATAAAATAACAGTTATATAAAGTAAGCCTTTTTAATTATATATAAGTCAGGACCGACGTCCGAGAGCATGAGATGGCTTTAGAAGACCACATCACATGTAGAGAGAGTTTAGTGGATTTAGGTTCAATGAATGTAAAATTAATGTATGGTGCCAAGAAAAAAAAAAGACAATTTATAGAAAAGTGTATAAAGTAATTGGTAAGTGGTGAAACAATAAAAATCGAATCCAAGAGGGCCGAAGCGTATATAAACTGACTGTAAGAATTTTTAAACTATAAACATGAAATAATTGATTGACGTGTACATTAAATGTTTACGCAACCTTATAAATATTTAAAACTGTAACACCGTGATCTAGAGAACCACATTTTTTAAAAAAATACTAATTTATCATTTTCATTCAAAATACGCAGCAGAATATAAAACAAGTGGCTAATATTTTACATTTAAAATTTGCCACATACTAGGTTTGGTGTTACAGTTACTGAACCGGCCGACCATTATCTGCTACAAGATAAACATAATATCAGAGCTAAACAAAATACAGTGTTCCTCCTAAAACATGCAACTACCCGCAGGCACCCGAGCTCACAGCCTAAGGAACACCTGCACATGTGGAGAGTAGTATCTGTTAGCTATAATAGCTAGTGAGTACACGATAGCATGCAATAAATATAAACATACCACATATCATCAATCATGCTCAAATAGTTCTATCCTAGCATCTCGCGATGAGCTGGCGTAGTCAGGAGGTAGCATATCTCGCAGGGGGATCAACCTGGCTCAATGCACCAAACTGGGGTACCAGACACATCAACCGCTCCGGTGGGGGAGCTGTTAAGCGTCCACCGTTGCGTTTTGGAATCCGCAGATTCCTCTGTTGTACAGCCACAGCTATACCCGAATAGGACAGCTTTGTCCGTGTTTCGGAATCAACCGATTCCTCTGTTGTACAACCGCAGCTATACCCAAAAGGACAGCTTTGTCCGGGCAAACCTTGCCCAATCACAAACACATAATCTGATTCAACCGAATCATCAATCAATCAATAATCATGTCCACATAACATACACCTAAACAGATGCATATTATTTATACCAATCAAATATCTAGCATCATCATGTCATTCATTCTTTACCTCATTGCGCGCACGCAATAATGTATATATCTATCATCATAACATACACCTAATCAAGTGCATGCTATTATGTATCAATAAGTTAAGCCTAGCATCATCATGCTATACAATCTACACTTAAACAAGTGCGTATCATACTGTGTCAACATGTTAAGTCTAGCATCGTCATGCTTCACTAACCACACTTAATCAAGTGCGTATAATATCCTGATAATCACTTATCATACATACTACAAGGTATACAACCTTTTATCAACATATTTAATTGCTTTATCGATGGTGTACAATTCATTGTATTCAATTCAATTCATTGTTAATATATGTTATAGATATATTAATTGTTATGTTATCAGGCACTCACCTGTCGAGTTAGAATACTTTACTATTCGATACTGAAGCTTCTGGATCAACCGGAATACCTAAACAAGGTTTACAGCTATTAAAACCTTGTAAAACAGATTCTGCCAGGGGAAGGGCACGCCCGTACCTTGCCAAGGCACGCCCGTGCCTGGCGTGGCACGCCCCGGGTACGCCCCGTACCTGGGTCTCAGGTACACCCCGTGACTTCAGGGTACCCCCGGGCTCGCTAGGGTTAGGCACGCCCCGTACCCTTGGGAGGTACGGCCGTGCCTCCTAGGTACGCCCTAAGGTACGGTTTGTTCTTGAGAGGCACGCACGTGCCCTTCAATACACAGCAGCAGGTTCGTGCAGAACCTGCTGTTTTCCCATCCAAGTCATACCAAAACACAACCAGAGTATTACCAATCGGTTTCTAAGGTTCATATGTGAAATAACACATCTAATACAACTCAAAGGTATCATTTTTACACATCAAAACATCCAATTCAGTGTTTGGGACCAAAATCATCATTTTGACCCATTTGACACTTTAATTCTTGAAATCAATCCAAACCTTCAATTTAATTCAATATTTTGATTTCTATAAACCATATAAACATCTAGGAACAGATTTGTAACTTTAGAAACACAGATTGGGATCAAAATCATTGAAACCCAATTTAGAACCTAACTTGAAAGTGAAGAACTTAGAACATGGAACTTACAATTAAGAAGGAAGAATAACTGATCTTGGACAGATTAAATCTTGAATCAGCACTTGGATATACAGCAAATCAGATTGGTACTTGGATGATCTTGAATCTCTTCTTCAGACCATACAAGAGCACAAGGAACACAAAGTCAAGAGAGTAAACACAAAGTCTGTGTTTTGCAAAGGAGATGTACACGTGGGCTTCTCAAGGTGCCTACTTGTGGGTTATGCATATCCACAAGTGGGTATCTTGTTCCCCTTTCCAACTTACAACTTAACGCACGAATACCCGTTTTAACCAACGGGGATATTTTTGGAAACCTCGTTCTAAACCATTTAATAATTCATTATTATTATCTATTTATCATAATATTTTAATATTATCATTTCTTTATTATTTTCTTCTATTTATCCCGTTAATCCATTATACACATTTAATTCCTTTTATCCAATATTTAATTAGAATTTCTTGGCGTATCAGATTCGAACACGACTAGGCCCATTTTGAGGTTGTTACAAAAACTTTGTGCCTTGACAATATGTTCAATTCAACTAATTTATACACAACTACACATAAGATGAAGATCAAGAAGCCCCTTGATTTTCAACATCAATGAAGATGAAGAACCCACTTGATTTCCAACAGCAGTGACGGTTGTGGCAGCGTTAGGCGGTGGTGGTGGCGGTTAGCCGGTTACGACAGAGAGAGTTCCATCTTCGAGCTTCATCTTTTGGAAAGAGAGAGAGAGAGATTCATCTTCGATCTTCATCTTCTGGAGAGAGAGA
Source organism: Dittrichia graveolens (assembly GCA_038502395.1). Lineage (NCBI taxonomy): Eukaryota > Viridiplantae > Streptophyta > Magnoliopsida > Asterales > Asteraceae > Dittrichia > Dittrichia graveolens. The sequence continues at coordinate 2,576,903 of JARJIL010000005.1, read as the reverse complement.
GAGAGATCCATCTTCGATCTTCATCTTCTGGAGAGAGAGAGAGGGAGAGTTCCATTATCGATCTTCATATTCTGGAGAGAGAGATGTGATGTATGACGGTTGTGGCAGTGGTCGTGGGTAGTAGTGGCGGCGGTGGTTGTGGGTAGTAGCGAAGGCGGTGGCGGTGGTCGTGGGTAGTAGCGGCGGCAGTGGTTTCTATAAAGAGATGAAGGGAGAGTGGGGATTAGGGTTTGAGTCTAGAAGAAGGGAAGGGGGCTGTAATGGGGGTGTTTGGATGAGAGTTCGAAGGTGTTTGGGATAGTTAACCAGTGGTTGTTTGGTTAGTTTTGACCTGATATAATAGGTAAAAATCGTTAAAGTGAAAGGTAAACAAAACTTTGTGGTTAAATCATTTAATAGAAACTTTACTGATTAAACCGGAAAATAAATGAAACTTTGTTAATTAAATCATATTTCACCTTTCTAAGAAAACTGGAAACTAAAAACTTAAAATGAAAATATCAACACTTTTCATAAAAAAATGAAATTTTCACCCCTATATCTATTCATTTTTCAACTTTTCTATAAAAATGAATACTTCGCCCTTTTATCAAAAGCATGTTATCTACATTTTTTTATAAAAAGAAAGCCTCACCCCTCGTCTAAACATGTTTTCTAACTTTTGTTAGAAAATAAAACTCACTTTTAATAGAAAATAAAAAAAAATTCTCCAACTAAACACCACTTAACTCTTTGATTTTTGTTCTACCCTAAATCATGCAAACACACCATTAAATCTACTCTCTCTCTCTCAATGTTCGATTTCGTTTTCTTAAATGAGTTTTGGAGAGTATGTAGATGATCATGTCGATAGCGATTTAGAGTAGAAGAATGTAGTGGTGTTTGACACATTATGATAGGGTTTTGATAATAATAATAATAGATCGATGTTCTAGCTTTTGTAAATTTACCACCCTGAGCACTTGACGATTCACCACCAACATTCCATTACCACCATCAACTAATCAACATCTCCCCAAATCAAACAACCACCACCAACACCTAAATCAAACTAGCTCAAAAGACCAACACCTAAATTGAATATCCATCACCTTAAAACATCAAATGTAATCGCACATATACATCTACTTGTTTTTAGCCTCGTCATCATCAGATTTTTCATCTCCGATATCGTTAACGAATTTGGTCACCAATGGTTGGATGCGAAGGGAGAAAAGAAGATGAAGAGATTGTGGTCTTGGTTAGTTTGAAAAAGGGTTTTTTTTATCTTTTAACCTATTATGACAGGTAAAAAAAATCTAACGCTTAAATAACTACTTTGTTTTCAACATTCGGGGTTAAAATAATATTTTTGTTAAAAGTAAACCAAAACTAAATAGAATTTAAACCTTTGAGAGTTAAATCCTTATTCACTTTAAAAAACGTATGTCCATGTTATTTTTTGAACGTCAGAACATGCATCCTAATTATACATCTAAATCTACGCGTTACTTGAAACGAAGTTCTAGTTGAAAAATATTTAAAAAAAAGTTATACGAATCAGTGAGGGTCGTTTAAGCTTCCTAATAACATGCATGTGTATTGTATTGTTTAATTTGGTGAAAGAAAAAGTAAAAATACTAAAAATGATAACAAGGACAAAGATACAGGTTGTGCTTACATGATCCCTTACTAGAAAAACAACATGATTAAGAAGTATAATTTTTGAGAATAATTATTAATAACATTATTTTTTACATAAATAAATTATTACAAGAAGGAGTACGTACGTTCCCTACTAGACAGGAAAAGAATATTAGACAAGAAAGTAACATGCAGTTAGATTTTATGTTTTTATAAGGAGAATATTCCTTTTTAAAAAAAGAAATCAAAGTCTTCAAATTAATATATAATACAAATTAAAGCAAATCATTTTATAATCCAAACTATAATAATTTAATTATAACTACTTTAAAATCGTTTTTGGTTTTTGAATATCAATAGTTAAAATGCTACTACTAGCTGCTTTAAACTATTTATAATGGTAAGTCTCTAGCGAGGGTAAATACAATCATTAAATATCGCCTTTGAAGATGTAGAGGACAAATGCACATGTGTTTCATTAAAAAAAACATGAATGCAATGAGTATTTGGATCTATTTCAACAAAGACAATAATTGGTGTTTAGTTGCTGGTAATTAGTTAACTAGGTAAAATCTTAGATATCAGTTTTAAATGTTTCATATATAAATCTTATATAGACCGTCAATTTTTAAATTCACATCATCCGACCAAAAAGTTAAAAAAAAATTATTCCTATGAAAATTGGTTCACACATATCTCATATATTAGTTGAGTTGCATGTTTTATATACCATGGTTAAAATTAAGGAGAGTTAAAATTAAGAAGAGTTTATTTTAGTTTATTAAGAGCTTAGTTTTCGGTCTCTTTTTCATAAAACGTTGATCTCTTATAAAATACAATTTTTAAGACATATATATGAAATCAATATTACATACTCATATACATCAAGATGTCACCTAGATCCCTCCTTAAAAAGGGTGAGATAATCCTAAAGTTTAAAGAAATGTTTTTAAGATTTTAGCTTGAAAAATACATATATTAAAATATCAAAATTCTTATCTATACTACTATATAAAGCATTTAACACTCTCTTTCCTCCTTAATTTTAAGACTTCTTAAAATTCAATCAAAACTTCATTTTGGCCTTTCATTCTATTTAACTTAATCTCATCCACTCAATCTTTAACCATTTCAATCTCTCTCCTATTTACTTTAACTTTTTATTCAATTAAAATATACTCTCACACAAACATAATTGTACACCCATAACAAATATGATTTTTTTTCCTTATTTTAATGTCTTTTAGATTTTATTTTTAAAATTAATAAAATAGTTTATGCAAATAAAAAAAATTGAAAAAAAAATGGAACATGTTGCTAAAGAAATTTTTTTGTGACATTGAATTTTGCGAATAACATATTATTACATTTTTGAAAGCGGCATATTATAAAACAAAAACTATTCGACTCCGCAGCATTACGCGAGTACGATGCTAGTTTATATCAAAATATCATTACTTACAAATCACTTTCCTTTTTTAATTACAAAAAGTTAACTACTTATATATGTTAGCAGCTAGCTAGCCCCTACCTTCTGTCCTGTCACTTCCTACATCTGCTATGTAAAATTTACATATCGTCACGCACTCGCACACAATAAGGAAGATGGAAAGGTTCAAACGAGGACTGTTTTTCGTACGAAAACTGTGAGAATCAATCTTGGCCATTTATTTTGGATAATGGAATTCATTGATGAAAAATGTGGGGGATTGAGTGTGGCAGGGTGCATGTAAGGAATTCATGGGTGGACAATCCAACTGAAGAAGGGGGAATTGGACGGCTAAGATTAGTTCTCACGGTTCTCGTACGAAAAACAGTTCTCGTTTGAACTTTTACCATTGAGAAGATACACCATACTTCATTCACGAGTCACACCGCCGCAGCCTCTTTCATTTTTTTTGACCAACAAAGATGAATATATTAAAAGCTTGCAAGTTACTAGAGATAACAATTTACATAAGATTTTTTAGCAAAGGATTTACATACCAATTGAACCAAACAAGCCTTCTATTTAGATTTTCACTAGTGTTTTCAAGAGTCACTTTTTATTTATTTATTTATTTGTAAAATTTAAATAAAAAAACACGTAAACCGCTACTTCCTAACGTATACTAGTTGTAGTAAGTCCAAAAATTAAAATATGTCTAGAATAAATAGAGTGATGTTACACGTCATTATCAAATATTATTACAAATTAATATGAGATGGATTTATCATGACCTACTATAACATTAACAAATACTTGCCACTAGATCTTGTGGTTACAACAAAAGGAAGCCTAAATATCTGTTTACTTTTGTTTTTAGTTTTTTTTGGTTACATTCCTTTTAAGGTATTGACATCCGAAACATATTTTGTGTACGTTTTAAGGGTAAGATCGGTTTAAAAACCGGACCGGATCGAAAACAAAAAATGATAAAAAATAAGGACTAAAGACCAAACCGACCGGGCGCGGTCTAGACTGGTCCCAATCCGATTTGATCAGGTTCGTTAGTTTTTTCGGTCTATTTGTTGTGTTACACCAAACAAAACCGGACTGTACGGATGAGCTCAGTTTCAAAACTGGACCGAACCCGAAAATGGCCAAAATCTATAACCGAGAACCGTCCTGTTTAAGTGTAACCGGTTCCGGTATGGTTTCGGTTCTTTGGTTCCAAAACCCGCAAAACCCGAAATATTTGAAACCTCTATTAAAATTCTCTCTACCTAAGGTTGCATGTTATATATTACATACCAACAAATATAAACCAAATTTGATTAACTTATGATGATTGTTAGAATGTTATTTTTTTTACTTGTATATATTTAAAAAATCATACGTGAACCATAAAGCAAAAAGAATTTATGACTATCGTCAAAAAGTTATTTTCTACTTGTAAGGAATCAACAATGTTAATATATTTCTTTGCCTTAAAAAATTGGTGATTGGACACTAACAAGGGTGGGCGTGTGAGTTTTTCTCGAAAACGTTAAATTCCATCTTTGCCCTTCTAGAGAAGGACACATGTCACGTCCTTAGCCGTTTCTTAAGTTCTTAATTAAGTGTGATTCCTCATTGATCCTTACCACATATATATATACACACACACTCCTTAGCAATCACGTTTTTGTCTAGCACGTAGATTGGAGTGCGCCTGAGCAACTATTAGCCAACGAGAATACCATAAGGGTCGTATAACTGATGTGACATATTGTACAGCTTCAAACACCACACTCATAGTTTTGGTTCCATTGAATTATGAGAAGCGTTGAAGCGTGGTGTATTTTCTAGTTTGAAGTATGAAATGAGAAATGTAAAGGTTGTGTGAACACTCACTCCGTATGCTCTTAGGCCATGAGGTATACCTCTTTTCTCCTCTCCTCGTTTCATGTGGATCCATTTGTGGTATTAAAAGATTGAAGATTAATATTGGAGAAGAAAGTAAGAAACAATGTAGAAGATGAAGAGGAGAAGAATGACATACAAAAATTGAAGATTTAAGCAGTATTGTTAGAAGTAAAAAAAATATTTTTACTATTAAAAAGGTAAGGAAGTGAAAGCTCGAGCATGATGCACAACATAGGGGAGAAGCGGAATCCCCCATCTTTCATCGCGATCTCATGGAAAAGGGACGTGTTCCTACAGAAGCCTAAGAACTAACATCGAATTTCTTGACTCTGCTATAAAACAGTGAAGGTGTATCTAATGGTCTTACTATAGTGTGAGTGACTTGTTCGTTCATATCTCAACTAGAATCTGTTTGATAGTCAAATCATGAACTTTCGAAATTGTGATGTTTATGATTTTCAATTACTCCATTAACAAGGATTAGATCTCTTTCTTCACACGCCATGTAATGCCCCAAAGTTCTAAAGTCTTTGTGACTAAACTTTATAATTGATAAGATATGTGTATGAACTAGAGGGGTGAAAACCGTCAAAATGAAAGTTGGTAAGTTAAGGGGTTGCTTGGTCATTTGATCAAAGTTATGTATATATAAGTAAAACTTGACATTTGTTCATAGATAACACAAAACAAAAAGACTCATACATACGTGAAGCATAGGCCCATTTTTTGTTGAGTTTTGAGCAAGAGGAAACAACAAGTTTGAGTATATTATATCAATAAATCCTTCACCCAAGCAAGAGGTATGTATGGTTTGTTTAGTTTTAAAGTTTTAATGGCTAAAAGTGATACAAAACTTGAATCAAAGATCAAGAATGTTTATTGTTGATATATGTATGTTTTGAAGTGTTTTGGGTGTAGAGAAACACCCCTGAGTCGATAAAATTGATTGAAAATGGTTTTGATACCAAGAACAACAGTTGTGTTCTTACAAAAAGTTGCAAGTCGGTCGTGTACACGACCCATGTACACTGGTTTAAGACGGTGATAGGTCATGTAGTTAACATGGTCGTGTAGCATATGAGGTACACGGCCCGTGTAGAGTTGCAAGACCCGTGTAGAAGATTTTACCAACCGAATTCGGTTAGGCGACTTGGTGATTTAATGATCGGAATTTGGTTGTGAGGTGTACACGACCCGTATAGGCCCATTTTCAGCACAATTTGATCAGTTTATGATGTTTAGCCTATTTTTTGGTATAGGGTGGTGCGTGGATACTCGACATAACACTTTACTTGTTTAGCATAGTAACCAGATACGAGATGAGTATACTATTTCCCTTGTATGAATAGTATATAAGTATCCATGATTTATATTGTGTGTATCGTTGATATGTAAGATAGCTATGATGCATATATACATATATATAGTACAGCAGTGGTGTATAACTATGCAAGTGATATAGCTATGCACAAGAGAAGTATCAGGGTACATAGCAATGTACTAGAGCAGTGATAGGGTATATACCTACGCATGGGGTGTAGCTGTATGCCAAATCAGTGACTGTACAGTTTTGCAGGTGTTACAGAGTGGATGTGATATATCTTGGAGAGACTTTACTCCTATATATGATTATTTAATTTTAACTAGTATGCCCACTAGGCGTTAGCTTATGTATCAGTGTTGTATGTTGCAGGTAGCACATGTTCCAGCAAGGGTAAGACCCCAGCTCCATGATTGTTCGGATAGCTCCGGATAGTTTTAAAGATAGACTTTGACACATCTTTTAAAATACTTGTTAACATGTGTTGTAACTCTGATAACCCTTTGGTGTTAACGAAAGCTAAAGTATTTTTAAGTTAAAAATAAAAGAGTAGTGTTGCACGTCAACAAAAATTTCTTTATTTTATTTGTGCTTTTAAGATGGCCTATGACAAAATACATACATGAATTTCGCTTCTTATGAATCTATCATATAAATAATAAGGGAGGTGATAATTTCATTTAAAAAATTAATTCATCCACATAAGGTATTAATGTATAATATATTTGATGCTATGTTATAAGTTACTAGCTAAGATATATATCTTTTTGGATGAATCAATTTCATAAATGAAAGAATCATCCCCAAATCATAACTATAGCAATGTCTTAAAAGCCAATTTGTTATGTATTATCTATACTAATATATAATGTATTTAATTCTCTATCTCTCTAAAAGTGTTGATCTCTTAATTTTAAGTAGTATAAATATTTATATACATTAAACAAACAATTTTAACATATAGGAAATTATAGAAAGTTAAATAAATTATGGAATAGTTGGAAAGTTGAAATTGTTAATTGAAGTAACTATTAGGTGAAATTAATGTCAATCTTATATATTGTTTTAATAAATAAACCTTTTATAATGAAAAATATTTTTAAAAAATCAAATCAGTACAAATTAAATTAATATTCAAAAAAATTAATAATTAAGTCTTTCATATTAAATATTCTATTATATAATAAATATTTTAACTTAATTATTAAAAATTCTGTATAATTTAAACTAATAAATCTAAATAATATGAAAATAAAATAAAATTATGATAACAACACTCGCTTAGATTTTATCAATCAATATAATATTTATTGACCGGTGATAATTTTAAAAACACCATCAAGTGATATACAACCAACACTTTTTAAAAATGTTGTCGATAAATTACGAGGATATAATACTACGATGTTAAACTCAGAATCGGGAGGCCATGTTCGACTTTTCTAATCGAGCGACACGTTTGACATCTTATGCACCTTCGTCCACTCCTTATATAAATACAATTAATAGTTCTTTTCTTAAATAATAGTAATTTAAAAAATAAATATTAGTTTAAAAAATCCATGGAGGACCATACCGCATGTTCTTAAGGGCAATTCAGTCAAAACACAATAAATTGCTCACAATCGACAATCATGGTGTGAAAGTGAAGACGCTCTCTTTAAAGAAGACTTTCTCTCTCTACAAACTTTCTCTTACACACACTACTACGCGCGGTGAGCACGTCCTCTACCAAACAAAACTCGCCCCTGCTCTCCCAAAAAAGCAACAATCCAATCTTTCTGCGGTGAATTCTTGTACACAAGTTCTCTGGTTCACGATTTCTCAGCGTCTGTTTCTAAGTGTTACGAAGGAATTTCGTGAATTTGCGTGTTTATAGAGGCATTAGCTGTAATCCCATCTGTTTGACTGATTGCTTGAAACGTCAGCAGCAGCACCGGTACCGGTACGGGCACCGACACTGGAAAATCTCTTTTGTTCGGTCGAGTACGAGTTCAGATGGCGAAACGAGGATATAAATTACGTATCCTTTTTGGTTTTCGCTGCGAATTTGTGATTTCTGAATTTATGTTGCCTGGTTGTTACGTAGTTAGCGGCGGTTTAATTGGTTTCTCACCCTTGATTTTGTTGTCTTTTTGTTTAACAAGCTTTGATAGCTCAATTTAATTGTTTCATGGCAATTTATTTATTTATTTATTTAATTTTGGATTTTAGTAATTCTTTGTTTCTCAATTTGATTTTAGTAATTCTTTGTTGATTTATCATCTATTAATAGTTTTTTAGAAGATCTGTGCTACATACAAATTCAAGATTGGTAGCAACAGTATTTGATTTCAACCTGTGGTGTATTTAAAGATTGATTCTGGCTATAGGTTTAAAGAGAGTTATGTCCAGATGTAACGGAAACATTTGAACCTGACACCTATTTGGTGGAATGCAAGTTCAAGCATTTAAATGTGTGTTGTTATTCATACCCCAATCAGCTGTTTGGGTAAATAGGGATGAAAATGTTTCAGTGATGTAAAAACTTAAAAAGTTTGTTGACTACAAATGGTGTTGTTTATTTCTTGACCAAGTTGAATATAGAGGAATTTGTGGCTCATACGGCAAATGTGAATTGTTTAAAAATTGGGAAGAAGACGCATCGAAACTTCATTACAGGGGGTGATGATGAAAAAGTAAATCTATGGTCAGTTGGGAAACCAACACCTACAACGGTCAGTAAATTTACTGTGAAACTATAGCAGTTTTGTTTGAATATATGGTATGATTTTACTAGTTTGAATTCATGTCTCTCTTTGTGCTTCGTGCAACAACTAGGACCTGCACACCAATTTGGCATGTGCTTTCTTTAAAACAACACAAATTTGACACAGTTTCTGCTTTGCTTACTTGTGGTCGCACCTACGTTGTTGATCCATATCCTGATTGCGTTTTTTACTAATTGGGAATCTACCATTTGAACAATGTTACTAGCTTAGTGCCTCAGTCTTATGCATGCCTTAAGGTACTAGGTTTTATGAGCCCTGTGTGACCAATGTGAATCCAGTGGCTTTTATTCATTTGAGCTCAATTCAGATTGGCCTAAAAGCTAATATGGAAACTTGTTATTTGGCCTTCATTGAAGTGAATTGAAGAATTTGGAGGAATAGGTGACACGACCTTCTGTGCATGCACATACAAGTTGATAAATAAGGAAAACGTAACATGTTCCGTTGCATCATTAGATTTTGCCTGATTCATATGGTATGAAGTATGGCTGTACTAGGATATCTCATTCATTCATCTTCATATATATAAGATGAACTATTGAGGCTCCTAATAATTTGATAACATGTAGCCTATGTCTGGCTATCTATGTCATTGTCTAGGCCAATGAACAATGACAAGAGGGATGTTGCCACTACATCAAAACAGAGGAGAATAGTTAAAGTAGAAAAGAGAATCATTTAAAAATCTGAGAAACATTTTGTTACCTTTACTTGTATAATGAGCTTCTATTATGAGTTATTATGGAAGATCAATTACTTGCCAACTGAATATGTGACTAGGAATATATTTTCTGATATAGCTCAAACAGAAAATTTTCTATGTACCTATCATGAGCAATCTACTAGCCAACTCATACAATTAAAGCAACATATAACTCGAAATGTAGTTAAATAAAAATGTTTTGCTATTCATCCGCTCCTTAATAAGAAGAAAATAAGGAAAATTTGTGGACCCCAATCAATGATGCTAATTAATTTCAAGTAATGAACTAATGACTACTACAGAGGGAGTATTATTCTTATACCATATCATGTACCTAACTATGAATGCTAGTTTCCTTTGTGGTGTGATGCAGAGCCTAAGCGGTCACACGAGCCCCATCGAGTCCGTAGCTTTTGACTCGACAGAAGTTTTGGTAGCTGCCGGGGCTACTTCCGGCGTGATAAAACTTTGGGATTTGGAAGAAACAAAGGGTAGGTTGATTAATACTACTATGTGTCTTATGTGAAAGATAATGTCAGCAATTGCAATGAGTTTGTAATTAAATCTGTATATTTGTAGATGTAAGATATTCACTTATCCGATCATTTCCTAACTCGTACTTGAAATGTAGTTGTTCGTACACTTAATGGACACCGGTCCTATTGCACTGCTCTTGAATTTCATCCCTTTGGTGAGTTTTTTGCATCGGGTTCCATGGACACTAATCTAAAGATCTGGGATATCAGAAAGAAAGGGTGCATTCACACATACAAAGGACATAGACGAGCAGTTAATACAATCAGATTTAGTCCTGATGGTCGTTGGGTGGTATCAGGGGGACTGGATAACGTTGTAAAGGTATGATCCCTCAGTTATATTTGCAAATCATGAATTATTACTGTGGTTAAGTTTTTATATATATATTTTTATTTTTGTTTGGAAAGATATGGGACTTAACAGCTGGAAAGCTTTTACATGAGTTCACTTCTCATGAAGGTCACATTAGATCAATGGACTTTCATCCTCTTGAGTGTCTTCTAGCAACAGGTATGTATACAATGACACTTTTTGAAAAGTTTGATACATTATAAACCAAAATTGAAAGGTGGATACACATAATAACAATTGGGGTATAGATTGATACATTTTGCAGAACATAACCCTATTAATTAATGTGAAACCTGCTGTTGTAAACAAAAAAAGAAGCAAGAAAGGCGACATGGTTTCCTTACTAGTCTTTCTAGCATGATCATGTGTTGCTTCATTTTAGTCATTTCTTTGCTTAAGTAATTCATAATTTGGCATTTCTTCTCCTATTTAATGCGTATTGTACTTACTAAAATACCTGTTCCAGGTTCTTCAGACAAAACTGTAAAATTTTGGGATTTGGAGACCTTTGAATTGATTGGATCAAGTCGACCAGAGGTACCAGTTGTTGCTCTTCTCCTTATTTGCGTTGCTAAAGTAGTTCTATTTATTTTTGTTGTTATTTTGTAAACTGTCATAGTTTGGAAGACAAATTCCCATTGTTATTCTTAGTATTCTAGATATAAATTATTCAACTCAAGCAACAGCTCTCTTCTTATTGTCCAGGCAACAGCTGTGCGATCAATTACCTTTCATCCAGATGGGAGAACTCTCTTTTGTGGGTTAGACAGTAGTTTAAAGGTATATTATCCTATCCTGTAAAACTTTAAAAGTTTTTTGCTTTCTAAAAAGAGTTGTGGTCCAAAATATGTCGTCCATTGAATTTCAGGTATATTCATGGGAGCCTGTTATTTGCCATGATTCTCTTGATATGGGGTGGTCAACATTGGGTGACCTCTGCATTGATGATGGGAAGCTTCTTGGGTGTTCATATTATCAGAACTTTGTGGCAGTTTGGGTGGCAGACATTTTGGTAGCTAGCTATAGACCCACTATATTTATATATTATAATCAAGTATAATATGTTACCAGCTAGGCTCTGTAGCGTTTTTCCCCTTCATAGTGTATAATTTTTCTTAGAGGGCAAAATGGTGATTTTTGTGGTTTGGTTGTGAAGCAGCTTAAACTGCAAGGGCATAATAGCATCTTAGCTGAGGAAAATACACGTATGCTGCCAAATTTAAATCTTCAGCAAGATTTAACAGAGAGAGTTGGGAGTCCCAGAAGGTCCACCATTTCTCTAGATGATGACACAAAGGATATAAAGAATATATATGTGGACAGTAAGTTGTTATCAACGTCCTTTTTTCGTAGTAAATGAGATATTTTAGTTGCGAATGCATGATTTGATAAACATTAGGGTTCAATTGAGGATGGACACGAGCTAGTTTGGATAGTCTGCCTTTGTATGCATGTTTTTAATTATTTTAAATATATAACGAGTCATATCAAATTGGTGATTTATTTATTAGCTATTTATTATAACATCATTTGAGTATATCCCAAGAAAGGAAATGCCATTTGTATGGATTCTAAAGCAATATAATATCGTTTCGGTGGAATAAAATGCTGTCATTTTCTTGTTAATAATATTGGATATACGGCTAGTACTTGAAAGTTGGTTTAGTAACATACTCTCTCTTTCAACCTTTTGGCTTCCTTTTTGTGATTTGCTTTTTGTTACTATATATAATTTGCTGTTTCATGTCAAGCTGCAGGTATGACTCCTGTTGCTTCAAGAAAATCCGAGTCTTTACCAATGGTTTTGAACTCACAAAACCTTAAAGAGATTGACAATGTAGCTAACCATAGACAAGTTCCCGCAGCCAAATTTATCGGGCAGGGTAATGGGAATTCCTTCAGGCCTGATGACAATTCTGCAAAAGACTCTGTCAAATCCGGGAGAGATTTGATGGTGAATGAACAAGATAACGCTGATGTATCACTTAAGCCAGCTCATAGGCGAAGGCCATCTACTACCAAATTAGATATAATAGAAGGATTATCAAAAACTGTTGAATCTGGATTGAAAAGTGGATCAGATACTGCTAAAGTTACGAACTATCAGAAAAGGGTTTTAACAGATGCTGATGCTGCTGCTAAAGATTCATCTGAAGAGAAACCTCCAACCTCTACATGTATTACAAAAGAGGTTCAAAAAGAGTCAGACCCAGGTAAACTGCCATGAGGAAACCATAAATTCTCAATTGTCACTGTAGCTACTACATTGCTTTATTTCTTATGAATTACTCTTGCTTTACATATCAATCTATGATGATATGTAAATTATGGGAAATTATTATCCTAAGATAGGAAATATATATCAAATAGACTTAAAAAACTTAAATCCTTTAGTTCTTTATTAAGCTTATGCTGGAAATGTGATGTTAAGAAAACCAAAATCCTTATTGGGATATGTTCTTACATGTTTTTCGTCAGATATAGGTGTATAGTTTTCTCCATCTAAACACGAAAAGCATCAATGAAAGAAATTGAAGGGCCATGCGTGCCAAGAACTTCAATCTTTGACTTTGCATATTGCATGTCGTACACTGAATTGTTATTTGTAGTTCAGATAATGGAGATTCCTGGCCTCCATGCTTCATTTTTTTAATTTTCTTGCAATGGTATGTGCTCTTAACTTGCAATAGTGTCTATCATTTCAGGTGATAGGTCTTATGATTCAAACAAAGAGTTAAAATCTGTTAAATATGTTAATGGAGGTAAGCTATCAAATATTACCACGTGTTGCTCAAGTAAGCCATTAGAGGGTTTTAAAGTTTTAACTTGTGAATCATTTCTTTCCTTCATGCAGTGGCAGTTGTGCATGGAAGGACTCGCAGTCTGGTTGAGAGATTCGAGAAAAGAGAAAAATTAAATACTGATGAAAGTCAAATATCTAATTTACCTTCTCCAGTAACAACCAACAGCAACATACTTCCCACAAGGGTAAATCAGACATTTGACACCGTCCCTTGTGCCATACCTGAAGCTAGAACATCCCCAGTTCGTGTAAGGACACCTGATGATGAGGTGCTTATTGGAGAACCCAAATGTAAGACCCCCCAGATGGCAGTAAAGACACCTGATGTGGTGGCTTCTGAAGCTAAAACACCCAAGATGTCCTTAAGTGCAGCTGATTTGAATGATGTGATGCCTGAAAACAGACCAGATGTGGTCTCCAGTGCAGCAACTGAGGCTAAATCACCCCTGAGGGCCCAAAAACGTGATTTGGGCCCAAACTTAAAAAAATCGGAGGAAGCTAATTTCTCCCCTGTTTTGGTTGTACAAAGACCTAGGACCGCCCCCTCTAGTATGTTACCTGAAAAAGGTAAGGTTTCACCCATGCAAAGATCTGTGAATTCGCGACGTGTAATGGCGGAAAGAGTTAGACCATCTCCTATGCTGGTTACAAGAAGATCGAATGCTTCCCCTCGCATGACACCAGAAAGAACTAAAACCTCACCAGTGGTGGTAGTCTCAAGGCATGATACTCCCAATCGAATCATACCCGGGAAAGCTAAATCGTCCCCTTTGCTGGTAAGATTTATATTCAGTTGTAACAATCATGTTAACTATCTGTTGGCTTGTGATATCGTGGTATTATGTCCTGTAAAATTAAGAAACTAAGTTTCTAACTCCGGAAATGGCAGGATGATAGCCCACAAACTACTGGGAGAGGTTTGACATCTAAAAAAGAAGAAATTGATGAGGATGTAGTGGAAAATTTGATGCAAAATCATGATGTGTTTATAACTAGTCTCCGGTCCCGCTTGACAAAACTCCAGGTAACTTTTAATTGGTTCATGTAGATTAGTTACATGCAATCAACGATTCTCATCTTAACTTTTTTGTTCAACCTTTTCATATATTTTTAAAGTTATGCGTTACCCATGACTATTGTTACACTGATCTAGAACAGATCCTAATGTGTCCAGCACTTGCATAAGTAAAATTCATGTAAAAGTTAATTGTGTGCTTTCAGGTGGTACGGCATTTTTGGGAGCAAAATGACACGAGGGGTGCTATTAACGCCTTGAGGAAGTTGCCAGATCATGCTGTGGGTATTCGTTGCATAATCTTAGTGGATTACTAGTCTCTATTTCAGGATATATCATCTTAAATTCGACTGTTTTTCCAGGTTCAGGCAGATGTGGTCAATGTTCTGATGGAAAGAATGGAATCCCTTACTTTAGATCACTTCTCTTCCTTGCTTCCTGTGCTTTTAGATTTACTGGATAGCAACACTGAACGGTAAACATTTATGACAATATCACAGATTGGTTTTTAAGATATAAAATCTTCTGTTTAGAATTCTATATCATATTTTCTAAACTATCTGCTAACATAATTCCGATCTAAAAGTGAGATTATGAGCAAGAAAGTGTAGGTAATATTTTTCGGGCTTGAAAATCATGCAGGCATATAAATGTATCACTGGAACTGATATTAAAGCTCGTGGCAGTCTTTGGGCCTGTAATCACTTCAACAATTTCAGCACCTCCAAGTGTGGGTGTTGATCTTCATGCAGAGCAAAGGTCTTCTGTTGATTCTCATTTTTGTGGTTTTTAAAAAGAATTATGTTTCTCATTTATAGTTTCTTAAATATATAGTTGTCTTGAAAACTACTTTTAGAAACATACCAACTTACGATCACTGAAAACTTAATGACAGACGAGAATGCTGCACTGAATGCCATGTACAGCTCCAGAGCATCCACAAATGTCTGCCGACTATTATAAGGTAAAACCGTTTCTAATAACTAATACTCTTCTTATTGAATAGCGGATTATGTGATTCAGATTATTTAACATCTCAGAATTACATTCATAAAACACATTCAACTACCCCTCAACCAAATATTATGTAATAACTTTTTACCCTGAGCCTTGTTTTGTAGGAGAGGAGGTTTGCCAGCAAGATGTGCTCAAGAACTAAACTTAATTCTCCAAAAATCGTGACCCCGTATAAACACCCCCCAATTTTGTGTCTTGGATTTCTTTAGTTTTACACAATCTCCAGGTCTTGGCTGCAAGTGGAAACAACAGCAGCCTGTAGATAATCGGAGGATTGGAGCCCGAGTTCTTGCCAAAGGTAGCATAGCGTATGTAATATTTTGTGCAAATGTGCATGTGTAAATTATTGATGACTGAAAGATGGTCCGTGCATCTATGAAATATTGGATCATCTTTTTTTTTGTAACATTTGAGCAACTGTAACGTCTTTGTTACTAATATAACAAAAGGATTCAAGTCATTTAATTATAACTTATTTCTCTCTTTTGCCGGAGTCTTTCGAAAGCAGAGACAACAATGGATTCAAGTCATTTAATTGTTTAATAATTTAAGTGATCAAAAAGCTCCATCACATGTTCAAGTGTGTGTGTGGTTTCACAATAAGTGTAAGCTTGTTGAAACATGCATGATCTTTTGTATCTATTAAATGCAGACATGTAAGTAAAAAAAAGGTGTGTGGCTTAATTCATAATTTGAATGGGAAGTTAGGTTGCTTTCTTGCTCCACTTCACAATCTGGTGTACGGATTTTGGTAGTTGTAAATTAAGCTATTGACAAGGTAGGGTGTAGCTTTGGCAAGCAGATTTTTAAGGATTTGTGGTTTCCTGTTGTAAGAAAAATGTGTATTACTTGCTTGATAAACTCGTGTTTTCACATATTATTTCATTCACAGTGAAGTAGCTTATTAAATACATGTTCTCAACATAAAGTAGTGTTTTTAAAATTCGTTGGAAAATGAAAACCCATATCAAAACATGTAAAGTTGGTGGTGCATTCAAGGATATGTTTTAGACAAGATATATATTATAACAAAATGTGTAAAGTTATTATAAAAAATTTAGGCTAACAAATAACAAAAATATAACAAGCAACAAAATATATTAATCTTTAATATATAATAAAATGAAAGGAGTTATGTCATCATTGTATTTTTAGAAATTTTTTCATCAATCTATCTCAATTTATTTTTTGAAATGGTGTACAAATATGTTGTTTCTTTAAATGCAATTTTTTAGATGATTTAGTTTATTAAAACTTATATATCTTAACAAAAACATTTACGTAATTTAGTATATATATTACCTACTTTTATTTAATGATGAGTATTAATGTCCGGGTGAAGATGTGCACGAGTGCGTGAATGTATAACATGGATGATAAAAAATAGTAATTAAATCTTGAAGATGATAATGAAAAACATGAATGCTAATTATTAGGGGGTGTTTGGTTCGTTGAAATTGGACGGAATTAGAATTGAGCATTCCTAAATATTGTTTTTGTTTGATTCGCGAAATTTATGGAATGGAATTTGACCATTCTAATGAATTCCTTAAATCAAGGAATT
This sequence comes from Dittrichia graveolens, assembly GCA_038502395.1. NCBI lineage: Eukaryota > Viridiplantae > Streptophyta > Magnoliopsida > Asterales > Asteraceae > Dittrichia > Dittrichia graveolens. The sequence continues at coordinate 2,559,870 of JARJIL010000005.1, read as the reverse complement.
GGGAATTCCTTCTCTAAATGGATGAAATTCTAAGGAATTCTTCAAATTCATAAGAATTCTCAAAACATAATTGTTGTTTTCTATCCCACCACACCCCCCGTCACCACCCCCACCCCACCCTACCCCATCACCATTGCCGCCACCACCACCGCCACTGCCACCGTCACCACCGCCACCGACGCCGTCATCAACACCACCGATCCTCGCCGCCAACCATCGCTCACTGCCACCCTCCACTACCACCCATACCCGCCGCCGCCACTACCGCCCTAGGTAGACTATAGGGTGGGGTAGGTGGGGTGGGGGTAGGAGGTGGTGGACGGTTGATTGTATAATTTATTTTGGTTTATACATATTGAATTAATTTATTTTTTGCTAGATTCTAATTCCGGTCTTTATCAACCAAACAAAATATAATTTTTTACAAATTTCAATTCCTATGAATTCAAATTCCCATAAATTCCAATTCCTTGGTCAAATTTCAATTCCTTCATATTCATTCCGTGAATTAAACGGACCCTTATAGTAATAAAGAGTGAGGGTTTATAAATTAAAACCGAGACAAATTAAAATAGTTATTTAAAATAAAATTTAAAATAGTAATTTTAAATAAAATTGACAGTTATTTGTTAAAGTTAAGCGACTCATTAAAACGATAAAAACTTTCAAACTCAAAACTAAAATCATAATTTTTAAAAGTTAAATGATAAACAACATTGACTGAAAATTGTAATTTACTTTAAGATAAATAAAATAATAATAATAATAACATTTATTCTTTATTGACAAATTTCGGAGTATTTTACGTTCCCAGCGCCCGCCCCGTCCCGCCCGTCGACGACAGAAAACACATGCAAATAAATATCTCACGGCAAATCCGAGACTTTCGTGTTTCTCGATCTCGTGAACGCGCATTGAAATCAATAAACGCAACTGATTTCGCATAACATCTAAACAGATTCGCCGGAAATTCTCATTCATCGCCGTTGAGTTGTTTCATCGGCCGAATACTATAAGGTCAGTGTTCAGTTGCTGAAAATTTTGAAATTTTGTGTTCGAATTCGCCTGAAAATATTAATAAGGTCGGTAGAATTCGCTTACCTTTTTAATCTCTGATTTATAATCCGCGATCGTCGATCTGCGTCGAATATAAATTGTAAGATCTGTTTATGCGGGAAACACCGCAAGCCTTACCACTAACTTTGCCTCAGAATCCTCATACAAATTTGATTGATTATCAATATACCTGTGTATTCGCTTGATTTTTATACACATATACACGCATGCATACATCGAGTGTGTGTTTTAATGCATTGCACGCAGGGGATTGTGTTCTGACAATCCTTTTTCTCTGTTACACACTCAATTGGCATCTTAGAATTTTTGCATACAATTGACAATTAGCAGACCAATTGCATATAATAGCCTCGTAGTTTAGAAGCTGCTAGTGAGTAGTGAGGGACTACCCTAAGTCCCTGACCTCTAGAAATAGAAGTTTCACTTCTGATCAAGTCAAACATATGATTTTATTGGATTGAACTAGGATACAAAGTAATGATGTAAGTGATGCGATTGTTTATGTGGTTTACATAAATTCAAATTACTTCCATTCTCCATATTGGTAGTTAATGAGATGAAATTTCAAAATTTTCCTTTTGAGTTTTCTTTCTTTCGTATTGATTGCTAAAGCAGAAATGCAGAATATTATTGATGTTTAATTTCTAAGTTTTAACAGCTTCAGTTATCAGTATGTTCAGTTTGAAAAGCTACAAGGAAATCTAAGATGCAAGTGTACAGGTGCTAGACATGCTATCAATATGGAGACAACAGGAATTGGAGACTTAGACATGCTATCTAGCGTACCTAGCATGTGTGATATTTGGCAAGATTAATAAATTGTTAACCATGGAGTCAAGAGGAGTGTAATAGAGTCATCAACGCCAACACTAACATCCTCTTAAGGTTTTCTCCCATCGAAATCCAGTTATTTCCATCATACATGTATAGGAAGATGGAGGGATAAAGATCAAATTAGTTTTACATAGTTCAATGACCAAGCATAACCTTGAGCTTCAATGCTCTGCATGCTTGCTAACTGAGAAAGAACTATAAAGGCAAATGTCCTAATTTAGCAAGCCAGGACCTCCGGTTTTAATACACAAGATAGAAGCAGGATAGGCTCAATTTATTGTGAAGACTTCAAACATGTGCCATAATTATCTTTTTGTGTGAGATATATCATCTGGTTGCTATGATAATTGATGATATCTCTAGTTCTCAGCCAGTTACTAACTTGTTTAAGCTTCAAAAAACAATGTTCTCTTCTTCATTTTGGCATTTTCTGTTTTTTTTTTTTTTTTTTTTTTGTTGGGGGAGGGGTGTTCTGTCCTTGTCTTATTTTGTAGCTGAAGCTTGAATCATATGTACAGAGATTTTCTAATAAAGCATACTGTCTTCAAATGGTTATCAACACTGGTGTGGACATGTATTCTAAAAGCGATGGGACAAAATCCTACACCTATTCTCTACAATCATTCGATTTACCTTATATGAGCTTTATAGTTAATTTACCTGTGATGGTTGCAGTTTGGTATGAAATGCTACACATGAAGAAGATCTGTCTATGAGGGGGTTTAAATCTTGGAGGAATCTTGTAAGGAAAAGGAAGCTTCATTATGATTGGGTAACTTTATGGTGTTATACTAGTCTTTACTTTGTTCCTTCAGACAAACTTTTTTGCTATATGTGATTGAGATTATTAGATGGGATTCTAATCATGTAGAGCCTCCATAAATGCAGGGACTTTGTCGATCCAGAAAGAAAACATTCATGTTAGTTGTTTTTACAATAGTTTTGTATATTGCATACACAACTACAAAATATCAGCATTCGCATACAAAGGTATGGCCCTGCCAGTCATCCATTCATCAAGTGTATTTAAAGTCAGCTTGCAGATCATCTGACATAAGTGATTACTTTCTCAATATTGTTGCAACAACAAAGCATCTCAAGACAACATCTAATAATGTACCTAAAATGGAACTTTGGATTTCATTCATGGATACAGTTGTCATTGTCGCAAAAAGTTGTGTTTAAAAATAACTTGCAGTATGTTCATTGTAATACTAATATTCATCCAACTGAAATGCATAGTCTATTGTTCTATATATTTCATCATAGCATGAACACTAATGCGACATCCTTGCTATTATATAGGCATTTCTGTTATCTTACACAGGCTTGAAGGGCTTACCTCATGGTATTGTTGAAGATAAATCTGACTTGGAATTAAAACCTTTGTGGCCAATAAGTAATTCAAAATTGAAGGTAACTGCCACTAGTCCGGTCACATATGTAAATATTAAATTCTCGTCTTACCTGAAAAATTGGTCTTATTGCATTCTAAGCCTATTTTATTTTCTTCTTTAACAAACGTTTCTGTTAGGCTCTCTCTATAGATAATACTTGTAGAATCAATTTACTTTTCTTTAATTTTGCAAAATGTTATGCATGCCAGGCTAATGTTTCAAGTCCTCATAACTTGCTGGCAATGCCAGTGGGTTTGAAGCAGAAGCATAATGTTAATACCATCATTCAAAAGGTACGCGATAGGTAGTGCTATCATATTCACAACTCGATAAATAAATCTTTTTATCTTCATCACATGAACAACATTGAACCAGCATTAGTGTTTTCAGTTTCTTCAAGAAAATTTTACAATTATTTTATTCCATTACGATGGGAATTTGGATGGATGGTGGGATCTCAAGTGGAGTAAAAGGGCCGTGCATATAGTAGCTGATAACCAAACAAAGTGGTGAGGTTCACTTCTATCAAACCGAGTCTTTTTTTTTATTATGCTATTAACTTGTTGAAATTTACATGTCAAAAATAACAGTTTTATAATCACGAGCTTCTCATGAGGTTGTTACCTGGAATCGTCTAATTTTGTCTGTAATGGTGTTTCAGGTGGTTTGCAAAAAGGTTTCTGCATCCAGCTGCTGTTTCCATTTATGATTATGTATTCCTTTGGGATGAAGATCTAGGGGTGCAACATTTTAACCCCAGAAGGTATAAGTGATCTACTTGTTACACCATATTTTATCTATCTTTTTCTCATCATTTGTATTCTGTGGATGTACACACATATATATACACATGTATGTACATGAGAATATTTATAGTCTGGTTCTTTCTATAATAGGAGTACAGAACAAGAAGCGCCATTAATTTGTAGTTCTTTATATTTGCAGATACTTGAATATTGTCAAAGAAGAAGGGTTGGAGATATCTCAACCAGCTTTAGATCCAAAATCAACAGAGATACATCATAGGATCACAGTACGGAGAAAAAGACTCAAGTTTCACAGGTGAATATGAATGGGATATTGTCTGTTCATATAATCACAGCTTCATTTGTTCTTGTAAACTAATCATATACTTGTTAATTATATGCATACAGAAGGGTTTATGACCCTAAAGGTAGTGTGAAATGTTCAAGTGCAAGCGAGGGGCCACCATGTACTGGGTAAGTGGCATGCTTGTGATTCCTACAAGGACTTCTGGTAGCAAGACAATTTGTTTTAAAGTATGTGGCCTCGTGAGGAACTATAAATCTAGTTCAAATAAGCTTTTAGATGAAGTATATGCACTTAACTAACTCAAGTCTCACGTTGAACTGAAATACTTGTTCAATACAATGTTCAACAAACAAAAGAAAACACATCAGCACTTCATATAAATCTGTGTAAGAAAGTTTTCATGTCTTTTGAATTTGCAGATTTGTAGAAGGAATGGCTCCAGTATTCTCTAGAGCTGCATGGCATTGTGCTTGGCATCTTATTCAGGTAATTTTAACCATATATTATGTTTCAGCACTGGTACATCTAAGCATGTTTGATTGTTTGACAACACAGTCATGTGAGATTGAATGATTGATGCGGCTAGACATAGATGAAATTGGCAAACTTGTATTAAACTGAAAGAATCGAGAATAAATTAAGAAAAGGCAGAACCCATGGTTTGAGACGTGGGCTCTCCCAAGTTGCAACAATCAATAATCTCTCTCAATGCCTAATCTCGACCCCCTTAACGACTATATTTAATAATACTCTAACTTGGCTAGCAAGAGACATCAATAAAAGGAGATAATTACTAATTACGAGGAAACCTATTAATTAATTATAAGTGTAACTAAAATATTATTAAATTAGAAGGGGCCATCTCTGCATGCATGGTTAAATTATGAATAATTATAATTTTAGAAGTGACCAACAATTTTGCTCGCTTAGAATCTCTATGCATATTTATTTCATCTAGCTAGATATAGTTTCATCCTCAAATTTTATGATTTGACCATCTAAAAATTCTACGAGACTTAAGCTATATATAGTGCTACCTCTTGAACTAGTGAAATACCCAGGGCGGTGCCCAAGTATGTTGTCCAAGTCAAATTCGTCCGTTTTACATGATTAGTCAAATGAAATTTATAAGAATTTGTAACTTGTATGAGTTATATTTTATCTCCAACATGTAAAATAATAAGTTGCTTCTAGAAGAAAATGACATAATAAATATGCTTTTATACCTAACCACAACTATAAAAGTCAATAAACACAATAATTATTATCAAAAATACTTTACGACACATTAGTATGTCAATTAATTAACTACGTATTATTTTTTATTGGAAGTGTAATATTCTAAAAATCTAATTTCAATGACATAATTTCAAACGTTTTATGCATATAAAGTACATCTTGGATATTTGACCATCTCTTTCGACATTAAACTCTACAAGCTTCTTATTTAAGATTCACACATCACACTTTTTGTCCATTTTCTAAATTTTCTAAATAATTGTTTTATTAAACTTACTATAAGTATTTCAAATATAATGATACAAATTCTTTGAGTAAAGCATATTTGTTTTTGTTTTTGTATGTTTGAGTAATTCTGACTTCTCCCATCATATTAATTATTAAAATTACATCTTTAACGGTAAAAATGAGATATTTGTTATTAGCCACCTCCAAAACCTTAAATTACATCTTTTACAGTAGTTTTATTTATATAATCAATGGCCCAGATTGCATATGAGCTTGATTCAATGGCTGTCTAAATTCAGGACTTTATATAGCTGAGATGAATAGTTAACACAATCTAACGGCTGACAATACAAATCTTATGCTGGCAGTTAGACTCACCGGCAACTATATATATATATATATATATATATATATATATATATATAGGCAAAAGTTCAAACGAAAATAGTTTTTCGTATAACAACAGCGAGAACTAATCTTAGCTGTCCAATTCCCCCTCCTTCAATTGGATTGCTCACTCATGAATTCCTTACACGCACCCTGCCACACTCAATCCCCCCACACTCTTCATCCATGAATTTCATTATCCAAAATGAACGACCAAGATTGGTTCTCACAGTTCTTGTACGAAAAACAATTCTCGTTTGAACCCTCCCCTATATATATATAGGAAAAAGTTCAAACGAGAACTGCAAGTACCAATCTTAGCCATCCAATTCTCCCTCTTTCAATTGAATTGTCCACCCATGAATTCCTTACATGCACCTTGCCACACCCAATCCCCCACGCTCTTCATCCATGAATTCTACTTACCACTTGAATGGCCAAGATTGAATGTTCTCGTTTGAACTCTCCCATATATATATATATATATATATATATATATATATATACATACATACATACATACATACTAGCATGGTACCCGCGCAATGCGGCGGCATCAAATAGTTTCTACTCGATAACTTGTTCGTTTTGGGAATTTACGTAATACGATGACAACGAATAATTTCACATTGGTAACATGTCTATTTTCTTTATTTTCCTGTTCTTAATCAACTCTTTTATTATTTTTAAATAAACTTTGAGAACAATTAAATAAGAAAAAAAGTCTTTACTTATAAAATAAGCTAAATTGCATGAAAATACTAAGTGTAAATTAATAATTTGAAACTATTTAAAATTAAGAGATTAAGAAAATAGTAAACTAATTTGTAACTATTAATTATATGAGCTATTTAAAAAAAATTTAAATATATGTTTATAAATTCTTATTATAGATTATTCAGATTTATGAGTTCTACTTGTACACATTTTTTGATAATTATGTTAAAATATTTATTACATGATATAATATTTAATATAAAAGGTTTGGTTATGAAAGTATTTTTTAATAATTAAGTTAATTTATTTGAATTTTTTAAATATAGAAGGTTTAGTTATTAAAATAGAATATAAGATTCTTATTAACTCTATTTAATAGTTACTTTATATAATAGTTTCTATTTAGTTTATATGAGGGGTAATTTCGTAATTTCAAAAGACTTAAAATTTAAGAGATTAAGCAAAATTCCTAAATGCTTTATAATATAGTATAGATATATATAATGTAGACTATAATTTCATATTGAATATTCAAAACCCAAATTTGACATGGCTACAGAGTATACCAATGGCTGAAGACATTGGGGTGCCAGTGTTGGTAGACAATGATTTTGGTTGCTCGACTTCAAAAATCTAAAACTACAAAATGTTTTGATAGTCTTACATAGTTTTTTGTTTCTCTTTTGCAACCCATACATGTCTCATCAACTTTGAAGTTAATTTAAATTATTTGATGCTCAAATATCACATATGGATTCAGTTCTGCAATGCAAAAACTAATGAGAATCTCCAAGTTGTATTCTAGTTTAATAGTGAATCTGTAAGTGGTTGCACTGTCTAACATCAACATAAATTAAAGTTTCCTTATGTTTTTTGGTTTTTCAATTTAATGTTCATTTATATGTTATCATTTCATGGACCTTGTATAATTTCCTTCGTGTACTTCCAGAATGACCTAGTTCATGGATGGGGAATGGATATGAAACTAGGCTATTGCGCACAAGTAAGTTCTGCATCCCAAAATCTATTGCTTATTTGCTTGGGTACTTCATGAAAAGAATGACTATTAGTTGTGATACCCTTTCTCCTTGAGTAAAACTATAAAAATAAAAAATAACTACTTTAAAAGGGGTTTTCCCGATTTTAGTAGGCTCCCAAAAGAAGTCGAGCTATGCTCTGATGTAGGCGGCCTAACCATTTTCACGGCCATTTCATTACTCCCTCTAGCCATCTAGAATTTTAACCAAGGTGGATCAAACCCAGGTATCTTGTGACACTTTCGAGGCAGACTAAATCTAGGCATCTATTGATGCTTAAATGTTAAAAGGGGTAACTCACATTTAAATGTTTACAAAGGACATTTTGACATAAATATGTTAACCTTTTGTGCAAAATTTCTAATATGATTCGCAATTTCTACACCATTTGTCTTTGCATACTAATTGTTTGCACTTTTGTAAATAATAGTTTGTAAATTGTAAGTGCAATGTTTCGAGATGTTGACAGCTTTAGAAATGCCAGAGTAGCAACTTTGCAATTCTTGTTTGCTTCCCGATTTCCATGCACTTATTGTGTTTCCTATTATCATCACCGGGCAAAAAACATACGGTTAAGTCATTGCAATTAATACAATGTTTAATTAGTGAAGATGTTATTTTTAGCCTTACATTTAATACATAATTGACTTGTGAAAGATGTAATAATTGTAATTAATTAAGGGTAAAATAGAGAAAATAACAATTAATGACAATCTTTTTTTGGAAGTGGACACTTATTTTGAGACAAACCAAAATGGTATAGTGGATAATAATAATATTATGACGGAAGGACTATAACGTTGCATGACCCCTTTCCCCTTGGTACCGCAGACTAATCTTTTTGGCATATTTCAGGGATTGAGAAATGTGGGAATTGTTGACAGGGAATATATTTTACATCAGGGAATACAGACATTAGGAGGGCATTCTACTAAAAAGGTTATGTGTCTTCCTTGTGTCATTTTTTGTAATCGAGATTCAAAGAACATTACATGTTATCTTCTTACAAACAACCAATATTTTTTAAGAGTCACTATGTTATTCAAGAATAAACAAGTTCAGACTAAAAATAGGAAGTAATATACTTTGTTGCATTTTAATTTTATATGATATCTCAAAAAAGTGCCAATTCATGCCATATATAATGCTGGTGGCTTTTGCTACTAAGAATGGGGATATTAATTTGCAATAGAAACTCAATATTATTAAGGAAAAGGTCCAAAAACATGTTGACTTTCATCTCAATTTTCATACAACCTTTGTGACCAGGGAGTCGCAAAATATTACAATTCTCCTGTCTCGTTTTTTTATTTTGCTTGCCATCACATTCTGATTGTTCATCGCTTCATCTTAAGCTTTGTCTGCCTTTACGTTCACTATATATAACAACATTTAAAATTTCGTTGCAGGTTTCTAGTGATATCAATCTGGCTAAGGTATTCTTCTTTGCCTGCTTTCAAGTTCCAACTCCCCATTTTTTTCAATCATTACTAGAGATGGCAAAATGGACGGGTCAAGCGGGTAGATTTACCTGGCAAAAACTTGATTTAACATTTGTTTCTACTTTTTGCCAAAATTATGATGTATTAAATATGATTTCAAGAAAAAAATAATAATCTAATTTTTAAGTAAAGCAATTAATCAACATTGTAAGCATTCAAATACAAATTTTAACCCATTCAACCGTTCTAATTTGTTTTCTTTTTTGATAAGCCTTTCGCTCTTAATAAGTTGACCCTTTCGTTCTAATTTATAAGTCAACTTGACTAATTGTCAAGTAAATCAAATAGGAACTGTTACTTATTGTGATTACATTTAGAATTGTTTGCATACTACCTTTTAATGCTGATTATTCAATTCTTCTATGTTTCTTCAGAGTCATCGTGCTTTTGATATGAGAACTGAGGTAAGCAAACTATGATTAACTCCGTTTATATTCTTAGATGTCAATTCCCACAGTATTATCAATTACACGTGGTAATAATGATGTTAAGAAACATTAACAAAGAAAGGACGTTTTCCAGCCAACCATTTTGTTCATATTCACAATTATCATTAGGATTATATATCTCATAAATCTAATACTATAAATAAATTATTCATGAACCCGCTCTGGTCACCGCTGAGTGCTTATGCAAGTAAACTCTCAGACCTCGTTTTGTTATGTTGTTGCAGATAAGGAGGCAGTCGACATCAGAACTAGAAATATTCAAACAACGATGGGAAAAGGCCGTCAAGGAGGACAAAGAATGGGTCGATCCATTTTCCAGGAGAACTCAAACATACAAACAACCACCACCTACTCTTGACTCGTGAACTTTGACGTATGCAGTTTTGGTTTATGTAAATAGTCATTGCTTGAAAAAAATTTGGATGGTTTGTGTTTTCTCGGCACACGTTAGCACCACAATCATTGAGCGTTAGTCTTAGGATCAACAACACATACGATGAAAAAAGAGTAAGGACAATAATATGTGTTTTAGCAAAGGAGATGATTTTTCCACTTAAGAAATTGATTCATTTAAGAAAATTATATGTTTCAATAACTTTTAACATAGATTTAAGGGTGTTGTGAATCAATTTTATAAGTGAAAAAATTATCTCGAAAACAAAGGGGGTGTATAGTGTTGCTTTATGTTTGGGAAATGTCGTTTTAAAATGACATTTTGCAAAAGCAGGTGTGGACTTCATTCTTCAAAATCATGTTTACAAATAAAAAACATATTTTTTTTTTTGAAAGGCAATACCAAACAGCCCCAAAATCTCCTTTCATATTCAGGGCTAAAAAGTCATTTACGAGTTGATTTGATTAAGTTTTGTCTTGATTCTTGAATAACTGACATGGGTAAAATAAAACTTAAAAAGAAAAATAAACAAAATTGGCTCAGAGGAGAAATCGGTTAAAACAACAGCGATCAACTCTAACAAGTATCCATTTTGACCTTGGTGAAAAACCATCTGTGATTTTCAAAGGTGATATTATAAATTTGGAAACTTAATATGTGTTTGTTTGACGAAAGTAGCTAATAGTAATAGTTGGTAACCGAAGCTAGAAACTGTATATTTTATTTGTATGTGTTTGGTAACATGGCTGATAGTTGAAATTTAATAGTGTAAAATAATTAAAAAGGATAAATCATAAAAATAGGATGAATTCCAAAATATTAAAGAGGGTTTTAGCTAAATTTATATATAAAAAACTTCCGGCTAATTTTAAAAGTTACTTAAAAAAAACTTTTTGTTTTAAAGTTTTCTGTATAAAAAAAAGAGTTTACTCTTTCAAATTGTATTAAACTATACCTTAAATGTTATTGTGTATATTGAACTTTTATTTTGTTATTGTACGTATTTTGATTACATAAAAAACAAAAAAAGTATAAAGTTAGTAGTACATATAATAAGAAGTTTAATACACACAATAACACATTTTTTGAAAGTTTGATATACACAATAACATTTTTGAAAGATAGATACACACATTAACATTTGGAATATAGTTTCATACATTTTGTAGAGTAAACTCTAGAAAAACTGAACAAAACTTGAAGTTCTTTCTTTCAAAACAAAACGCCACTAACTTCAAAATGTTGTATACCAAACGCACCCTACGAATTATTTTAATTAACACTAGAAATAACCTAATTGTGTTGCGACTTTAAAGTCGTATGCTGTTTATATCATGTCAAATTCCAATAAGAAAAACTTTAGAAGAACGTAACAATCGCACTCATAATTTAACTAAAACCACCCAGAAGAGCAGATTTGATATGGCTACAACATATGAAATAGACCCACTTAATTGTCTGTCTATGATTAGGAGAGGGTATGAAACCACATACATATGATATACACTTTTCTTCCCATCTTTCACGAGAATATCCATTTTTCCAACCTCTTTCATCCTTTTCAATATTAACTATGCTTTATTTTTATAAAATATAAAAATAAATTAAAAATAAAAACCAAGATAGGAATTGGACGTTACTTTAAAAAACTAATTTAAGAAAAAAAACTAAATTATCTATAAATAATTAAAAATACAACTAATATGAATAGAAAATTATTTCTCCCTAATTTACTTATTCTTATTTTTTGGGTAACTTCAAGATCGTCTCTTTCCAAACTTTAGAATGGGCTTTGAGTTGGTGATAGTGTGCTTGAACTCGTTCTTTTGTTGCTAGAACATGGTGTCGTAAAGTTTTGAAGAACGCCGATGCTCTTAGTGATGATTCAGACCGCTTATTAAAATTGCTTAACATCAATAAATTGCTCGAGGGATTTTATGATTGCTGATTCAAACTCCTTTTTCTAATCAAATACAAGTGAAATAAATAACTGTTTTGATTTTAAGCCTCTCATCTCTTAAGACTTCCTTTGAGTTCAAATCATCTACCTACTACTCATCGTCATTAGAACAATATTGAGATTAACATTCATTTATTTTGTCATTATACCCAGAAAATACGCTCGCTTAATGCCTAACCGAATGGTTTGCCTACTAATCAACCGTTCTGAAGTCCCCCAATGGACAAAATAAAGGAATCTTAATCCTTACAAAAATGATAAACGACGAGATAGTTTTAGTCTAAGATGTCAACATATTGCAGTTTTCTTGAAACATCTTACAATAAAGTTTGTTGTAATTTTCATGAGACAAAGCAAATGCAAGATAAGACATGCCAGTTTATGATATGCGGGGAAAAAAGAATCAGCAATATCACAGACTTCAGCTTAACTTAAACAGTGCACATTCAAGAGTAGAAACATATGGTAAACTGGGGATTATTAAAATTTGAATAGACACATAACAAGAACTTCTAAATCGGTTTATACCTTATAACTAATAACGACCCACCAACACAAAATCGTCATCTTCAAGAACCTGAACGTCTTTCTCTCCTATGAAATTTTCCCGCCCAATTTCCTTCACTATATTCAAAAACTCCACCCTTTTTGCCAAAGACAGGGGAACATATGGTAGCCGAAAGATGGGTCTTATGACCCCTAACTGAGCTAAAGCAGTGTTAACCCCAATCGGGTTTGGCTCACAAAAAAGCCAATTTATCAAAGGTAAAAGTTTTTTATTAAGTGAAGGATTCTTACCTTCAAATAGTAGTTCTCGCATTAAGCCTGGAACCAAATTGCTGGTAACCGATATAACACCTGTAGCATCATGGTCCCACCTTGAATCATGGCACTCGTCATCATTCCCACTCCAAACAGTAATCCCATTTTTGGTGTACTCTTTTACTCTGTCATGGCCCACACATTCCTTGACGCCTGCAAAGTTGGTGCTGCCGGCGATTGAGTGGATGACACGTGGCGGAATGTCTTGGCCTGTTCGGGATGGCACGTTGTAGATGATGGTGGGGCCCATTGGGAGCACGCATTGGAAGTGGGCAACCATGCCTTCTAGTGAGGTTTTACCATAGTAAGGGTTGATGTGGAGGGCTGCATGCATTCCAACTGCAAACCCTTGTTCAGTTGCATGGACCGCTTCTCGAGTTGAGTTGCTTCCCGTGTTCCCAATGACCTGAAATAGATGTGATAGCCATGTGGTTAGGTCTCTAACAAAGAGATGTCAGATGGGCGGATCTGGTTACGGGTACTTCTAGTGTGGGTTGAAATAGGTTGGGTTGAATCTATCCCCTAAACACTTCATTGCCGATTTTTTAAAAATCTTCAACAGAAAGCTACTCTGATAAGTATGATTACAAAATAATTTATGGGCCAGTCAAATATGTATCGAATTGTATTTCCACCAGATACAGATAAAAATATGTATCGAATTGTATTTCCACCAGATACAGATAAAAATATGTATCGAATTGTATTTCCACCAGATACAGATAAAAATATGTATCAAATTGTATTTACACCAGATACAGATAAAAACATGATGCATCTTGAAGATAACATTCAATTTTTTTATCAAAGAAAAACGAATTTTTGTTACTTACTATATTATGTAAAGGACTAAAGGTAAGAAAAATACTGAACAGTCAAAATAGTTAAGGATATTTCAGGTGGCCTACAAAGTAGGTTCAATAGTTGGGTAGGCTTAATGAAAAAGACAGAATAAGCAGGTTGCCTCCTTATATATTATCCATCCCATTAATTATTTGACAATAATAGTCTAATGTTCTTACAGGAACAGATTAAAAAGTTGTATCCAATAAAACATAATTTCTTGTTAGCTTACTTTTATGATTTAACCTAGTTAGCCAGTTGATCCTTTGGAGACTAAACACAAGCCAGACCAACCCATAGTAAGTTAACGGGTTGAAACTGCCACCTTTATCGTGCAAGGTTTGACCTCATTCCACTGTGCCCGATATAAATAAGGAATAAGTAAAAGATTTAACTAATAGGAATAGCGAGTCACATTTCAATGACCTTAATTGATGTGCCAAAGCAGTTGATAGTGTGGCCAATAAGCATGATGTGTTCATCCCAACTCATCAATTGGCCTTCGCCAGTGGTCCCACCAACAATGACACCACCTGCTCCACCTTCAATTTGCATATTTACCAAGGCATCATAAGCCTCCAAATCAAACCGTCCATCAGGTAAGTAAGGAGTTTTAATGGCTGTTATCAACCGCAGTGACTTGATGTCATCTGTTGAGGTCCTGATAACATAACAAGAAAATGAATGATATAATGCAAGTAAGAACAGAGAAACATATTGAAAGACATAAGTCGAATCAAGCATACGCTTCTTTTTTTTCTTTTTTTTTGTTAAATGGACTGTTTTCTATAACTTTATGTTTTGGTGGCTGTGTCTGTATCATATATGGGAGAAATAGGGAGAGGTGACACGATACCTGTTCTTGACTTCAAAACTGCGCATCGGTAGGTGAAAATTGGGAATTATAGCTGCAGATGGTGTTGTCCATCTTGCACTCCTTGACAACAATGAACAAATGAATATATAATTAAGAAGTCAAACAGGTCACTTTACAAAATAGAAATACTAGCACTGTAGCACTGTATTTTGACATACAAAAGCAGGTCATCATTCCTCCATAAACAGGTGCTGAAACAACATCAAGACTCAAGAGAGTGTTTAGGATTGCTTATTAAAAAAAACAACTTATCTCCCTTATATAGCAGTTTGAAATATTCAGGCACCAAGCTGCTTATTTAATATGCAATAGGCAGATAGTGTTTCCATCCTAACTGCTTGACACAATAAGGAGAGAAAAATTATTACTAAGCAATCCCAAACACCCTTTTAAGCATATGAAAACAGAATCACAGCATTACGCAAGAGCCTGCATATCATAGGTGCAATTTAAGGTACCAAATATCAACTTCTTTGCGAACCATTAGTACTGTAGCTTGTTAGATCTAAGCATGTCCATAGGCTTTTCTAAGGTTACATAGATTTTACAAAGCATAACAACACATTGCAAATGTTTGGTTTGACAACATAGTAAATTAGTAATATGATTCAATATGATCAGAGGTTGAATGTGAGAAGTACCCAATAAGTAATATTGATAGAGGTTACCATCTGTCACTATAGCTTGCAACCAATAAAGAGCCACATAAACAAATAAGTCTTAAGACTGTTAAAGTCCCATCCAAATTCCCAAAACTAATTAGATTTCCCCGCCAAAACTCAAAGAACTTCCATATCAAGATTTCAGAACCCATACACAGCAAACCTATTGATCTGTTGCTCGACGTTACAAATTTATTTACGTACCTAGACTGAGTTTAAGCCATTGCTGGCTGCAAGTACTGATATGAAACCTTGACCATAAATCATACTGGTATAATTTGCAGCATGACATTAGCTAAATTCAGATAAAGCAAAACTCAAAATCAAAACATTAGGAATAAAGTTATATTATTTCAAATGCTTGTTTCTAGCTTTTTCTTCCCTAACAAACATTAAATTGGTCGGTTTACATCGATAGAAGAATAACTGAATAAGTAGCCATTTGTGAAATCTCGAGGTTATCTAGTTTCCTAGCGAGTGTCTACCTGACGGATGTTAACCGACCAAGGAAAATTTAGCAACTTCTGGTATATCGTAGTAATAATATACGGTAAAAATAACAAGAAATAAACGAGGAATACCTGTTGAGAGTTAATGCAGAATTTGGGCGTAAAAAGTGGAAAACAGAGTCCTTCTCCCACGAACTATAGCTCTTAAATGCAGAAATTTGCTGGTACGCCAACGACATCCTTCCAAAATCAAGAAAAACAAACAGAAATTATTTCTAGGATGACTTAAAACCTTTACCGTAGTCGAATTGTAATCGGTGTAATGATAATGTCAGCCGTAATAGTAGCGGTGTTCGCGTTAGTGGTGGTGCAGCTGCTTGTGATTTGATCGGCGAGGTGGTGGAGCATGACGGCGCTCTACAGACGAAGGGTGAAACCCTAAG
Source organism: Dittrichia graveolens (assembly GCA_038502395.1). Taxonomy (NCBI): domain Eukaryota; kingdom Viridiplantae; phylum Streptophyta; class Magnoliopsida; order Asterales; family Asteraceae; genus Dittrichia; species Dittrichia graveolens. The sequence goes on along the minus strand of JARJIL010000005.1, from coordinate 2,543,500 downwards.
AAATTTAATGTCTTAAAGCTTCGCACTCCTGTGACAATGGGCCAATGGCTGTCTAAAAAAGAGGATTTGAAGAAGTGGTTTTTATATGGCTGCAAAATTATTATATTTAGGCGATATTCACCTTTGCTCCTTATAATATTGGATAATCATCTTTTAGACCCCGTATTATTATAGAAAGGTAAAACAGCCTTTTAACCAATAACCGACCTAAATGAATAGGCAAGAGGTTGATTTTAATTGACCAACCTTTTCGAACAACAAATGAAGAATCCATGTTACGAAACAAAAAAGATTTTACTAACTTTTTCTTCATCGTTATGTTACCGTTTAAAGTGATCGTTTAAATTGTCTTTTTTGTTAATGGAAGTATATGATCTATAAATGGATTCACTATTGAAAAATAAGTGTTAGAAATTTCAACTTTGTTGTTTACAATGATGCTAAAAAGCAAAAGATAAAACAAGTGTCAGATGATCACTTGATCAGCACTACTGAAAAGGTAGCAAATTGAATGTGAACAATGCTGCTGAAGAATAATCAATTGAAAAATGTCACGCTGTTGAAAAGTAGTGAGTTAAAAGTTATCAAATGAAAGTTGGATCCAAGGCTCGTGTTTAACATAAATCTTGAACATCTTGTTTGTTTCTCCAAGAGCAAATGTACACTAAATGACCAAAATTGCATGAAAATCCTGAAATTCGTATGCAAACATGAGAAGATATAAGCAAAAATATTTTATACTTTTGGTGTGTGTGAAATGGGAGTGTTAAACTCCTTTAAACACAAGGTTGTTAGTGTAATAATAAATTTGCATTTAACCTTAATTAAATGGCTAAGGTTGTTATTTAGTTACAAAACTGAAATGAGTAAAAATAAAATAGTATGAACGAGAGCAAAATATGGTTGTGTGATATGTATTTATTTCCTGAAGTTGCTCAAACACACAAGTTCGATGAATTCAATATTCAAATCTTTATTTTGCGAGAATGATTAGGAGTAAAAACAAGAAGAAAGAAAAAGCTTACAATATTTTCCACTTTCATACTTATAACTTACTTAAATTCTATATAATCTCTTATATGGGATCATTTTCTCGTCATTTTATTTTCCAACATTTCATTCTAACTACTCAAGAATCTATCCTATACTATAAATAATTTAATTTTCTCTTTTTAAAATTTTTAAGACTACTTAATTTTAAGTAGTACGTATTTTTATGCACAAGATACAAACATTTAGAGTAATAACCTAACCAATTATTTCCTTAATTATCTCGACTAATTTAAGGCAATTGTTGCTTTAATAAATCATTAAACATCACAACTACTACTTAATTTATCTAATTTTGGTTAAATTACTTACATCATAATAATTTTAAGACTAGATTATCCTTTTCTCTAATTATTTAATAATAATATTTTTTAGTTTATTGTTTTTCAAAAACTATCTTAACAACTAATAAAAAGGTTGATTGTAAAAAATAAAAAAAGAGAAAAAAAGAAAAAAGATGGATATGTTGTCGAACATATTCTATTTAAGAACACCGTATTCCACACATACTATACTCTACATTGTTGAAATCGAACATGTTATCGAACACAACTATTGACATTGTCGTGTATTGCGCGAGTACTATATTACTATCTCATTAACACTTGCTTTTTTTACACGTAGTATCATCTCACGGTTTTGACTAAGGAGAACCTAAACCCACTAGAGTTTGATTACATATAACACATATACATGTCAAAACTAGAAACACATTTTCATTAGTTTTTCAACTTGATCTCAAATGTTCCCGGTAGTTGGATCCATGGTTATTAAAATCACGATCTTGATTGTAGGATTCTACGATCTCACCAACAAAAAACGCACCGGATCGTACTTAGGATCGCAAATAGGTAGGATCGTACTCGGGATTGTAAGATCGTATGTGATATTGTAAGACCATATATCCTACGATCCCACAATCTCACCTTTTTTTTACATTTTTCAGTATTACTATTATTTTACATTTTTTTATTATTACTATTATTTTTAAAAATTTTAAGTGATCAACATTGTGTTAAAAATAATTTTTCACATATTTCTACTTTACACACGTTACATGTTTTATTTTTCTTTTACTATAAGAGACAAAGGTTTAAGAGAAGAAGATTTTTTATGAAATAAGGAATTAATATTGTGCGCAATATGCTCTAGATTTATTGATTGAGTTTAATAGTCACATATTAAATGTTATTATGATATGTAAACCAATGAATTGTGGTGAATTTTATCTATGCATTTAATATTTAAAATTTAGACGTTTTAATGTATGTTATTTTAAAATTTAATGTTTTATTCTCTCGTAAATATGTTATATAATTGGTTTTTGATAAATACTATAGCATATTAGAAAAACTAAAAAAATTAGTGATTCCTGGTAGGATTTTAAGATCCCGATCTTACGATCCGATCTTGCAAAGACGAAAACGATCTCATATACTAGTATCCTCACCGATCTCATGCTTTATTTTTAATATTGTTTTCTATTAGAGCCGGGTGAAAGAAAGCGATTATGAAATTGTATGTAAGACTAAACTACTTGAAGGATCGTATAGACACTATTCGAATATGATATCTTGACCCTATACTTGGGTTACACAAAATCCAAATTATGGGAATCATCTTTTAAGAAACAACTCGGATTAAAACATTGATATAAGACCATGAACTAGGATTTATATAGAATTCAAGATTTTCTGATGACCAAAGATAAGATCAACCGTTCAAATACTGGTTCTATCCCAAAATTAAGAGATAGTGATTTATGGTAATTATTCACAAATGTTTTGAAAAACAATCAATTCAAATATTCTATCCCGCTAGGGGCGTTGCCCTTAGGACCACGCAAGGGGCATAGGCCAAGATTTAAACTCTCTTTGTAATATGTAAACTATATTACAATAGAATGATCCGGTAACACTAAAATCACTAAGATTTTCAAGAAACAAATAATTGTATACGGAGATTTTATGATTGTATTCTTTTTATAATATAATGATTTGTTTATCATTAACGTTTCTCGAAACGAAGATAATGGAGGAAAGGATTAAAATACCTCATGCCTTGCATATAAGTTATCAACTATGTATTTTTCGATTGTGATTTGTGTATTTTGGCAACAACGTATGTGATTTGTGTAATCTTGCTCTATGTTGAATTCAAATGCTACTAGTTTGCACACTGACTTTAAGCCTAAAACCTATTGCACTGGGTGGTAAACATCGAATTTTGATTAAAGGTTGTGGCAACAACACTTACCACGCATGAAGCCCATCATGGCCCCATCCACTCCGAGATTCACCCTTCTCTTGTGAAATTCTCCCATCTTTTTTTCAGTCGACAATTATTTAACAATTATTTTTTTAGATCTTGCGTCTATAAACACATCTACTCTCTTATTTTTGTTCATGATGTCACAATCTTTATCATCTTCTTGTCATTACTCACATTCTAATGTTGAACTATTTTACAAAAAAATAATAATTTATTCTCACTCTTTTGCTAGAAAATTGTGTGTGAAAAAGGTAAAAAAGTTTTGCTATAAGTGATAAGATATATAATGATACTAGTTGTTAGTACAATACAAGGATTAAACACGTAAAACTTTATAAAAATAAGGACAAAATGCATGAAAATACAATTAACGTTGTCTTAATTGTCATTGTATACAATTAACTTTAAATTTTTAAAAATAATACAACTAACTTTAAAAAAAATTCATTGTATGCAAACACTGTGTCTAGTCTTTAGCTACCATTGTATACAATAATCTTTTCCATAATTTTTATTGTATACAACAACTTGCATACAATAGGAGGATTATAAAAGTTAATTGTATTGTTTTTAAAAAAATAAAGTTTGTTGTATACAATGATAATTAAAACAAAGTTCATTGTATTTTCAAGCAATTTATCCTAAAAATATTTAGATTTTTTAAAAGAAAACTTAAAGAAATAATAATACATGACCAAGACTTTTGAGTTGCTCGCTTTACTTGATGTCTAAGATATGATGGCCGCATTTTTATTTTGTTGGTAGATAAAATAATTTTAGTGACTTGTTATTATACGTACAAGTCCTTTTACATAACAGAAACAAAATGATTCCTTAACACGCGATCTTTAGGTCTGTTAACCTTTTCTATATGAAAAGATCGAATAAATTAACTTTGGATGTGTGAGTAATCATTTTAGTTAATACTTTTCAGTCTGTTTCGTAGAATTCAAAAGAATATAATTAATATTAATCCTATTCAACCTACCTATGGAATGGACTTTCATTACTAATTAAGGGAATATAAACATTCTAACAAATGATATTTCATTAGAACAAGTTTACCAAACACAATACAACATGAAATTTGATTTTAATTTCTTCGAATTTTGTGAAACAAAAGTGACCTTAGGTATTAAGGAGTGTTATTGTTGTTGTTTTGTTCTTCCAATTTTTTCTAAAATTTCTGAATAAACTTCTACATTTTAAATCTAACCGTATTATAAATATTGGTCCTCTATTCATGCATGGTAACTTTAATTAGTCTTAACATATAAGCACGATCAATTAAGGGCACATAAAAGGTTAAAATCAACAAAACTTATGCAAATATGGTGTTTATAGTATGAGTTTCTTATTTTTGCTCCTTGAATATTGGCATCTTGGCACGAAACATATACATAAAAACGATTAATTTTATAGTGATAGATATATGAAGGCTTAACGAATAATACGTGTACAAGGGTTGTATTAAAATTGTAGATTTTATATGATGTATCGCATATTTTTATAATGAATTTTTTTGGTTGCTTACCAAAGCCTTTTAATCATGTCTCGATTGTTACCCTCCCATTCTTTGAGCAATCCTTGAATCGAACTTGCCACGTTAGCCCACTAGCTGCTTGTGACACAGATTCTTTACTGGACTGCATTTCACGAGCGTATGGTTAATTGACTCAACCTCTCTAACCGACTAGCCGGTATTCCCCCCCCCCCCCCCCCCTTAAGTATTCATATGAACACAAATCATCTTAGAAATTCAATGTAACTTTATCCATTAATTAAACTCAATCCTCAATAATAATCATCACAACAATCGTTCTTGTATGTTACCAACTCATAACTCATGTGATGAACTCTTATTGTTTGGATTAGGTACAACATTTTTCGCAAATATTCTTAATGTATATAAATGTATTGCATCCTTCTAAGATTATTATTAACGTGTACGTAGGATTTTGACTAGAATTGATAATTTATGTTTCTATCCGGACAGGTAAGTAATTTTTCTTGAAACTTTTTATTTTATCTAATTTAACTATAGTATATCAAATCGTTAATGAAGTTAATTTCCTTTGTTTTTCTAAAAAAATCTCATATATCATATGTTTTTTCTTGTTGAAAATAGTTATTATAATATATAAGAAAGTTTGATTGATAGTTTTTAGCTAGCTACAAAAGTAACTCCTCAGTCCTTTTTTGGGTATAAATTAATAAATAAAACCGTTTCTGAATTTATTAATTCTTTTTGTTTTTCAAATGAAAATTTGCTTTAATTTATATATCCTTAAAGTTAATATAAAATATTTAACGTTAATTTTCTCTTGTAAAACAAGCCAAATGCATATACTTTAATTTGAAGCTAAAATACAATTATATGTAGAGCTTCAAAGATCTATATATGAACTGTTTGAACAATAGATGAACAAAAAATATATAACATACAATACAATGCCTTAATAAGCTTCTAACTTTTATAAAATGAACATGTTGCGAATCTTCATATTAACTCTTATTTTTTAAGTTACTACGTATTAAGTTGTTATTTTATGTAAATTTTGGTCTATAAATATTAATTCTTGTCGTTGGTCGATCTTTTATATATATATATATATATATATAAAGTTAATTTAAGTATTTACAACATTACACACCGATTATGCATTAGACAATTGTACGTTCTTGATAAAGGTCTTAAATATGAAGCAAAAAATATGTCAACAGCTTGGTCAAAAGTCGAAACAAATGATTTTAGAACTTAACATGCATACCTCATGCATGTATTGATTAAATAATATAGATCCCTTGTTTAATGTATAAAGGTTTTTAAGTAAAGCACATCTATCTGTACGTTCTAAAGTCATTCGAAGCTGTTAATGATTGCCTTCAAAAAAAAAAAATTCTAATAAAAATTACATCTAGGAAATGGACGAAACATGAAACAAAGCCCTAAAAAATAAATTGACAAAAATGTTTCTGATTTTTGAACTCTAAAACGCGCGACTAAATATTACATATAGAAAAAACTATATCTTCTATAATTAACTCATACGGATATCTTTCATAACTTATGAGGATTTAATTTCTTCTCATTGTTTCGATCAAGCTCGATAATATTATTAAACAAATTTTTTTTTTCATGTTCGATCTTTTCTTTTTCCTTCTTTTCATTATATCAGAAGATTACGATTCCATATCTCTTTTCTTTTGAACTTAAAAATCGAGAATATATATATAAAATTCTATATGATTATTGATTAGAAAAGTTAGAAGTGAATTAAATTATATTTCGATAACATATGCGTAAAATTTAAATCATGTATAAGTTTATTGTTCAAAAAAGAAAAAAGAAAGAAAACACAAAACCCCAAATTGTTAAAGGAAAAAAATAATAACTTATATATATATATATATATCTTCTTAATTATAAATGTTCACAACTACTTTACGATCAATATTCTATAACACGTAAGTCGACAACGAGAAGAATGCCATTATATATTAGCGGATTTTTTGATCATGAACCTGCAGATTGATAATAACAAAGGGGTGTCGTTTGTAAATCTCTATATCATTGAAACAACCTATGATCCATCCATCCATCCATCATGCATGCTAGCTTATATATAATCATAACTAATTAATATCATTTATATATAACTTATCTTCTAATCTTCTAATATAAATAAAGACTAATTAGAAAAAAAATATTAAATGATCTATACCCCTCATTTAATAAAAAATTTACGAATTTGATTTAGATAACATAAATTAACTAAAATTTTGGTTCAATAAACATGATTTTTATCAAATACAAGATCATAATTTATTGACACCATAACTCCATTATTTATGTGCATTAATTGGTTTTATTTAGATCAAGTTTTATCAAAATCGAGTTCAACCTCGAATGTAAAAATCAAATTAATCTCTTATTGAGTTTTTCAAGTTTTATACAATATTTTGATATATTATTTACAAATACTATTTACGAATGCAAATACCCAAAACTGACGCCCATAAGTAGTTTAGGGACCACTTTGCAAATATATCTTCTTGAAAATATAAACAAAATGAAAGTTAAAAAGAGAAAGGGAGAAGGTGCAACAAAAACAAGCGAGAAGTCGTCCATTTGTAAACCTTCTTCTCATCTTTGACCACCAACAGCACGTAGACAAACAAATCCAGTATCTCTCTACTTATTTCACACAGGTTCTTCAATTCTTGCTCCAGATTCAAGTTTTTTCTTGTTCAATTCATCATATATTAAGTAACAGATCACTTATTTTGCTCTGTATCTTCTGTATCTAGAATCGGTGTTGATGGCTGGTCGATATGATCCTAATCCGTTTGACGATGGTGATGAAGTGAATCCTTTCGCTGTAAGTTATTGAAATTACTGTCGGTGCCTCTTTTTAAGTTGAATCATTGTGTTTTGTCCGAGTGTATGGCACGAGTGCACGACTGCTAACTTCAGACTGTTCTGGCTTTAATCTAGGGTTTCATTTGTTACTTTGCTTGTTTGATCGTCGGCAATTGATATTTCTTATCGGATGAATTTGTTTTCTGAATGTGATTTTCTGCATATTTTCTATTTTATTTATTTCGTTGACCGAAATTATGGATCTGGTTTTGTTACTGATTTATGTTTGCGTTCATAAGCATGATCAACAACTTGGGTCGTAGAAATTGAATGTATACATATTTTCATGGAGTTGATTTGTGAGATTGACTTCATCTGTTGGTTACAGAACGGTAATTTTGGCTGTCATAGGGATTTCAAGCGCTGTAGATAGTAAACTTTTGTTTAATATTGTTAGCAGAGTGCTGTTCTCTTTTTCATAAATTTTGATTGGGGAAAGTTAATAATTTCTAGTTAAAGTATGCCTAAATGTCGGTTTGTTGTTTGGTTGTGCTAGGATCATATATCACATGTATACAGTGATAATAGCAGGAAACTGTAAATGAAAAGAGAATAAATTTGCGGGTCCAACAATATTCCATAGTTGTTGTTACCTGGTAGGATTTCTTAATATATAATCTGTGAATGTGTGTGATAGTACATATATTAAGAAGACCAGCTTCAATTATATGAAGAAGATAAAAAAGAAGACATATAATATGTTAAAAAAAACATCACCCTTGCTGCAACACTCTTTTAAAAATATTTGGGTAAATAAAGTTGTAGAAGAGGTAAGTCCAAATCAAGCTTCATTAGGTTGTTCATTTTAGACAGAAAGCCCTAGTCTCTTTAAACTTTATGCATATATTAGTTCAGACGTGCACTTTAAGAAGCAACTCTTGTGGACGTGTCTTTTCTTTGTTACTCCTAGTAAGTTAATGCTTTTGTAATATGACATAAACAGGATCAAGGAGCTGGGGGTAAAGGAGCCGGAAAGACAAGTTATTCTGGGGGTTCATTCTACACAACAGTAAGTCTAGTACCTTCTTCTTGTTTGTTCATAATACTCATGATCATTGTTACTTGAGTACTGCCTACGGCCAGTTTATAGTGATGTGTGGTTTATCCATCTGGAAACTCTCTTTTGAAACACATCATGTATATATAGTTATGCAATTGTTTGATTTTTTACTTGTATTCATAACTCTTTGTTTCTTGTGCTATATTCTTCTACAATTGATCTTATATATGTGGAGGTTTTGGATTTTCTAGTACAGGACTACAGGGTATGTAATATTTTTTTTCTTTGTATTCTGATGTAATATTGACTGTGTTTTGCAGAGCGTGCCTCCTGCTACAAACTCTCGACTATCGCCGCTTCCTCATGAACCTGCAGATTTTTATGACAGGGGTGCCCCAGTTGACATTCCTCTTGATTCAGCTGCAGTAAGTTCAAATGCTGGATCTTATTGTATTTGCTTTAGTGTTCTAAAAAACTTTACGTGGAGCTAGGTGGTTGAGTGACCTTGTTGCATCTTTATGCCAATATGGGGTTATACTTGTTTTCTAGATTATATTAACACAAGGAAATTGACACCTTGATGCAATGACTACTCCTTTTAATTAACTGATCTCGTTATTACAAATTACTTGGGGAGGATCAGAAAAATTGAGAAAGTTCAGTTGATGAAATCAAGTTAGAGGAGACCTCATAATGTCTTAGAATGTTTAAGTCGAAGATTAGTTGTCAACTGAAGCAATGGGAGGACACTTACCACATAAGCGCTTGATTAAGTGGGCTACTAATGGAAGTGTTGGGACAGACGATTAAGGCCCACGTGGCCAATTAACCAATTCTACAGTTGGGATTCGTAGTGCTTGATTCCATGAATAATGGTCACTTCTTTTTACTAACCACTTGTGCTTTCTATGTATGTTTTTGAAGGATTTGAAGAAGAAAGAGAGAGAGTTGCAAGCCAGGGAAGCAGATTTGAGGAAGAGGGAAGAGGTACTTCTCAAGAAATAGTCTCTATATATGTTTCTCATGATGTGAAGATAGCACCGGGATTAATAATCACACATGATAATAATTTCACAGAAAGTCATATAAAATACTTACGTGGTTCATTCAACAATTTCTCTACATCCATGGTCTTTGCTGGAGTACTTGTTATGTCATTGCACAAAGAAGAAGGCTTACACTATCTATAATGAAAAAGTTCATATGGAGAAGTTGTTTCTTAACTGCCAAAATAACGGGTTTCTGACCTTAAATTTAATTTATAACTTTATAAGCATATATTCTAATTAGGATCCACATCAAGTATATTGTTCATTTGTTTGTGTGTATAAAACTCGGACTTGAGGGTTCTTCTCTGTGATGGTTTAATAAACTAGTGTCTTTTGTAAGAAATATCCCTTTGTAACTTCTGTAATTTCTGTTTTAGTGTTTCTTTTTCGACATCTTGTGTGCTTATGTTTTTCTGTTCCCTTTTAAAAATGATCCCATTAAGGCCTTGTTTACAAAAGTAATTTTCTTCATGAATTTTATGTGTTATACATTTCAAGTGACAAGTACTCCATCTAATTCCAGTTTATACGTCACTTACTTCTTTCTTGGTTAAGAAGTAGCAAATAGGATATCAATCTGATCTCTGTGATTATTGATCATTAACATGGATAACAACAAACTCTAAAAGCATTTACTCTTCCATAACTGCATTTGTTAAGTGAAAGAAGCAAGTTTATAGTAAACTTACGTTTAAGCTTGTATTCATTACTTTTTATTTCTCCTAAGATAATAACAATATTTCCTGCTAGACAATTTTACCTTTCAAAAAACTTGTATTTATTTTACTAGTGCTATGCAGATAGTAAAACGGAAAGAAGAGGCAGCTGCGCGAGGTATGTTGTGTTCCTTGTATTTTTGTGCAGATTGTCGATTGTTATTGATCTTTAAGTAAAACTAAAAGAGATCACGGAACGTTTGAAACAAGTTGACGTAAAATGGAAAAATGGGTGAACGTTCGCTGTTAATTTCAGCAAAGGACATGAATAATTGATCAATTCCATTGTTTGCAGCTGGTATTGTTCTTGAAGAGAAAAATTGGCCGCCATTTTTCCCTATCATTCACCATGATATTGCAAATGAGATCCCTATCCATCTACAGAAATTGCAATATGTTGCATTCACAACATACTTGGGTATGTTTTCTATTTGTTTACCATACAAAGTTTTTTTTGTTTCTGCCTTCTTAAGAGGTTCATGACATCATTTAATGGATGTCTTCTTGCACTAAATCAGCGGGACTCACAAAATGATATTGTCAAATGACCATAACAGATCAGATACAGATTATGTGTGATTCAATTATTCAAATATTTACTATTTGAAACAAAGCCCCCTTTAATAATTTATTATTTCTATATGTGAGCAGGATTAGTTCTCTGTCTTCTGTGGAATATTATAGCCACAACAACAGCTTGGATTAAAGGCGAAGGTTTGTGCTGATCGATTTCTTTCTAATTCTTATTTTCTTTTTAACATCTGTTATGATCCTTACAACCGGGATCAACTTATACGATTTTTTTTTTCTGTTAGACCCCAAGATCTGGTTTCTTGCTCTAATCTACTTTATAGCGGGAGTTCCACTTGCCTACGTGTTGTGGTACCGACCTCTTTATCGTGCGTTTAGGTAAACTTTTAGTCTCTCCAAATCTCTCCTTTGCATATCTGCTAACATAAACTCCACTTTTTTGTTTGCGGCAATAGTTTGGACCATCACCTTGGTGGTCCAGTGGCTAGTCCTCTTGCCCCAGTTAGGGGAGGTCAAGAGATCAAATCTTGAGGGCTTCAGCCAAGGGTTGGCTAGGAGGTTGTTTCGGAAACAGTCACGGGTAACACCAGTTATACCGCTTACATCAAAGCCAAAGGCTCGCACCCCCAGGGGAAGCTGAACAGGAAAAATCCCCTTAAAGAAACTTTGTAATGACCTACAATAGGAAAATTGGTAAAAACTAATGTTCAAAAGAAAATTTTGCTAGACTTTCATCCAATTCATGTATTTCATTTAACATTTTAAGTTTGTCACCTATAAATAGATCACAAGACAATAAGTAAAAGGATAACAAGAAGTCGTGTTTACTTGTGAGGAGAAACTCAATTACTCATAGGAGATCGAATAACCGAGGAAAATGAACAAAATGAATGTTAGTTGGTTCCTTGTTTAGGTCATTTGGACCCCTTTATAGAAGTAATGAAGGTGTGATAATGGATATTTACTTGGTGTGAGTTGAAAAGTTATTATTTTACATTGCAAATTGTATTGCAGGAATGAAAGTGCGTTGAGATTCGGTTGGTTCTTCCTATTTTACTTGGTAATTTTCCCGTGTCATTTCCATATTGTCATATTATCTTTTCTTTTTGGGCTATTTGAGGACTATGTGTCGTTGTTTGTCTGTAGGTTCATATAGGCTTTGTCATCTTTGCTGCAGTCGCCCCTCCCGTTGTCTTCAAAGGAAAATCTCTCGCGTTAGTTTTTCATCCTAGTTTCTGTGGCTCGGATTAATTTATTTACTATTTTAATTATTTCTGTAAATAAAGGATTCTAATACCCCATAAATTGATGTAAAGTCAACACCTTTAAATAATATTTAAAAGATGGTGCTGGTTACTTTTATAGTTTTATTTTCTACAAAAAAAGTCTTACTTTAGTAGACAAACGATTCTAATGCAAAACCAACTAATTGGAACTCCATTTAGTTTTTCTGTACAAATGAGTTGGATTATGCTGGTTTGGGTTGCTTATGTGAAGATGTTATACACATTTATGTTCATCTAGCTCTTGGTTTAACATATCTCCCGATTCCTTTCTCGCAAACAGAGGGATCCTACCAGCAGTTGACCTTGTAGGCAAGCATGCATTGGTTGGGGTAAGTTTTCTTGCAGTTTGCTAATTTTTCATTCATCCCTCTGGTAAGTATCACTAATTAATTTATTATTTTTGCCTTTTGTAGATTTTCTATTTTGTAGGATTCGGGTTATTCTGTGTGGAGTCTCTACTCAGCATCTGGGTTATTCAGGTCCGTTTTGTATTAATTTCTTGACCAGAGAAGTTAGTAGCATTCATTTATTATTAAAGGGAAAAGGATGTGTGCAGCTAGAAACACCTATGATAGGTGCTTCTACACTCGCAAACACTTAAATGAGTAAATGATGAAATGTCTAACACACCCCTCATTTAAAAGTGTTTGTGAGTGTGGAAGCACCTAAGATATATGCTACTAGAAGCATATATCTTATCCCCATTATTAAAATGTGTAAAACACCTGGAATTGACAGATTTGAGAATCACAAGGTCCACAACTAATGTTAGGAAAATCTTAAATTACAATAATGCTAAAAGGGTGTAAGGACTAAGGTGGCCACCCTACTATTCAACCTTTTCATTCGCGCCACCCAACTTTCTAAAGTACTTCTGCATATGGATATTGTTTTGATTATACTGAATCCTATTAAAAACAGGCCAGATTACGATCTATAAATATAACCTTAAAATTTTCTTAAAGAAAATGAAATTCTCTTGCAATTTCTATCCTGTAACGTAATGATATCAAAAAGTCTAAAATTTTTTGAAATTTTGTGTCATTCAGAATATTATTTTTTGTCAGATTTTTCATAAATGAAATACATAGTTTGGTGGCTTATAAAGCTGTTTTAATAGTTGGATGGCCTTAATGAGAAAAGTTAGAATAGCTGGGTCGCATTTTTATAGGTTGTTCAAAAAAAAGAGAGATGAAATCCAGACTGTTGTTATAGGAGATATACTCGAATGGTTCTGAGCTTACTATATCTTTTGTCATAATGCAGCAAGTATACATGTATTTCCGAGGAAGTGGCAAAGCAGCAGAAATGAGACGTGAAGTTGCTAGAGGTGCAGTACGGGCAGCCATATGAGCGGGTTTTGCTATTACAGGATTTATGATGTGGGTCCGACATCCACTATAAACCTAGACACGGAATGGTTCTTTCTCTATTCCTTGTAGCTTGGGAAACTTTGATGTTCATTCTAAAAGCTTGTTTTTCGCGGTGATTTTTTTCTTTGAAGGATTTGATTGATGTAAAAGTATAGAAAGATGTGAAGAACCTGATAGATTGCCTCTGTAAATCTTGTGTTATATGTTACTTTAATTGTTCTGATCTCCTCAGAAGACATGGTTACATTTGTGTCCTAGCATTTTTATTGCAGAAAAGTGTAGGGTTTTGCAAAGCATTGGCCTAGTTTGTTGTTTATGTTTCTTTTTTTAACCATTAAATCATGTGAACTTTGACTTTTTTTAGTAAAAAAAAACATCAGCAGTTTGGGATCTGAATGTTTAGGAGAAACTGCATGCATCTACAATCCCTCATAAGAACACATGCAATGGACGACATTACATGGGCCAGTCGACTGGTCAATGATCATCTAATTCTAAAGTCCATAGATATGGACCTGGTGTCAACGTCACTACTCACTAAGGAGAATGAGCAAGCTCCACAATATGCATTATTTATAATTTCTAGTATGTATTCTTGTTATCACTGTTCATGGTTGAGGATGATCAAACAAGAAGATAATTATTAGCTTTACGAAACTAGCTAAGGTGGATTTTGGGTGCAAAAAAAACTTAATTTAAACTGCACTTTCCAGATTTAAAGATTAAACTTGCAAAAGTTTGTAACCACTGAGGACCGCAGGAGCAATTTTACTAGCAAAAGTAAAAATTGATACTTCCCCTTTTAGTTACAAAAATAACTTCACTCTGAAACATTTTTATAAACAAGGCGATTCTTCTTGTTCATCATTTTCACTTGAAAAACAATCATTTTTAGTTTGAAAAAGTGTAAAGAGTATATGAGAGGCAGTCTATGTTTAGACGAGGGTTGAAATGCAAAAATAGACCAAACTCCATTGTCAAATTGAGGGTCAGCCTACGTTTAGATTTGGGTTGAAAAAAATCATACTAAACTGAAAACGACTGCTGATGTAATGTTTATGGTCCTATTATCTGGAATTCTAGTTGAAAATAATGGAATAAAATTGAGAAAAGTAATATAAGTTTCTAGTTTTGTTAATAACGGCAATGTGCAATTTTTTTAAACAGAGTAATGTTATACATGTTTAATAAATGAAACTTAAGTTATGTGTAATGATCGACACATATTTTACATATTCTCTCTTATAATCTCCATCTTTAATTTTGTTATGTATTATTATCTTCTTTTTTTTGACACACTTATAAGCACATATTTTAGACCTACATATCGTTTTTCCGAATATACAATTATAAATTTTAACCTGTAACACACGATGATACCGGTTACCATTGTAACTGGTAATCTATAAAAATATGATAATTTGGTTGTCATTTATGTAACCGGTTACCATTGTAACCGAATATACAATTAGCTAAAAGTTGATAAAGGAACCTCCAACTATTCTTTATCCCTCTCTCTTGCTTGTTTCACCGGCCAGGTGGCCAACGTCACACGCTCTTAAGAAGGTAATTTAATAAATCTTAAAACTTAATTGTTCATAAAAGATTAATGTAATTATTAATTTTTTACTAATGATCACATAAATAACTATTAGTTGCTAATTAATAAAAATATTTAATACCTTTTAATTTATAAAATCCGATAAAATGTTTATTTAGAAAGTGAAGATTTTTTAAAATCAAAATATAACCGGATTGACATGTAAACAATGTTTATTGTTTTCTATGGAGGCTTTGTTAAATGGTTGCCAACGAGGTTAAATCTTTGCTTTTGCCTTCGGCTACATGTTCATTTTATGAGTCA
Organism: Dittrichia graveolens; assembly: GCA_038502395.1. Taxonomy (NCBI): domain Eukaryota; kingdom Viridiplantae; phylum Streptophyta; class Magnoliopsida; order Asterales; family Asteraceae; genus Dittrichia; species Dittrichia graveolens. Next base: position 2,527,937 of record JARJIL010000005.1, on the reverse strand, counting down.
GATTTAGAGACCGAAGAGCATCTCTTCTATGCTTGTAGGATGATTAAAGAAGTGTGAAATCGGTTGATTCGATGGTGTAATTTAAAGGTGGACAGTCATTCTTCTTCAGATAAACCATTTTACAAGATTGTGGAAGGCAGCTTAACATGGAGGCAGGAGAAATTCTTGAAGGCTGCATTAGGAACCATTCTATAACTTGATTGAAAATCTTGAAATAACTTGGTGTTCAATCAAAAAAGGTCTTCTGCTTCGATGGTGATAGATAGATGAAATCCAAGCCATCTTGCATACATGGATGGAATTTAGAGTCAAATGTAACTCTTTAATTTGGATCATGTGATGTAATCCTCTTTTTTGTTATTTAGTGTTTGTAAACTTTGCAACTAGCATCTTGCTATTTTAACAAAAATCTTTCTATAGGTTCTTGGGGGAGGATGATGTCTGAGCCAAAGCTCTCTCTCTTGTGATCTTTTTGCCGTTAAAAAAAATGTAAGCAGTGTCTAAGGTGACTAGATTGTCATGTGGAATACTATGTCATTAATACCCTTTTATAATCATATTTTAACTCAACGAGATACACATTACTTTCATTGATAAAATACTTATTACATATTTTTTTAAGAATTTGCCCGCTAATCAGATCCTATTTTGAAAACATTCATGAACATTAAAGAAAACTTAATTATAATTAATCCGAATGATTGTTGAGTAAAGATTACGAAACAGATCTAATACATCTAAAAAGTTATTACTATATAAAGTGACTAATTAATTCAAAACAATACCAAAGATAGAACCACATGTTCTTCCTTGAGCAAATCTACACAAAATCATGACCACGTAAAACATACGTGTTAATAAGGTATAGTTTTTGGGTCGACACGAAATTCGACCGGAATCCAACAAGAAAAAAGTGACACGAACTCGAAACGTGTTAAAAACAGGTCGACACGAAATCGAAATGAAAATAAATAGGTCAAGTTATGGTCAACACGACAACCTGAAAGTGACCCATATGACCCGTTTAAGGATAAAACTATAAAATCATAAGATTTTCTTTAATACTTGAAGTTAAAATTTTGAATAGAAAATTGTGAACTGAAATAAGAGAGTGACATCTTAAGCAATAAATTTGCCAAACAAAAGTATAAAAATCCTTAAACGTTAAAAACTTAAAATAAACAATAAATAATTTACACTTAAAACAATAATACGTTATTTTGGTATTTGTTATTTTGATTATATGATTTTGGTACTTTTACATTTGATTACTTGATATGTAGTACTTTAGTATTTTGAATTCGATTATATTTAATGATGAATAATTTTAAATTATTCGGCTGTTCGATGACATTATTTATTGGTACTTGATGGTAGTAGTACATGATAGTTTTTATTATAAACATTTATATAAGTTCAATGAAAAAGTAAAATCAAAATTCAAATCAAGCCGAAACAAATACTGAATTTAAACTTCAAATACAATCGAAATAAACATTGAATATTGAAGATAGAATATAAATGAAATCATTTTCAAAATTCTTATCGAAAGTTAGAAAACAAACATGAAATTTGAAAGATTGATAAAAAAACTCGTAGTTGAAATGAATAACCGTATCGAAAATCACACTAAAAATCCGAAAGAATACTCATCGACTGCATTTGGCCTAAATGGGTCGACACGACCCAAACCTGAAATGAAAATAAATGTGTCGAAATTGGGTTGATATGAAACTGACCCGAATCCGAACGATACGAATCCAACCCAAATTGACGGTCTTAAGTGTTAAAATCATCTTATGTTTGGTCGAATATGATTCGTCATTTTCTCTTACAAACATGAGAGTGAAACCTATAAAGGGAGTAAGGGATCCATTCATAACTTAAAACAATGGACTCACTCTTATATTTATGACATAACATGATAAATCATATTTAATCACAACATGAGATGATATATATTAATGTTCAAATTTCTAACTGATTTCCAACCCCAAGTCCTAACACAAACAATCATGAAAGAGAGAGGATTGACAAACTTCTATTCCAATACATTAATTTTTAAGAGATTTCTAAACCCCCCAAATGTAGATTATCACAGCTAATTCTACAAAGGAAACACAGGCGAAAATAAAAAAATTAACAACAGTTTTTTAATTTAAAATCAAATAGAAACAAAATTTTAAATTACATTAACAAATGGATACAAACACTTGATCAACATACTTGAAACATCTAATTTTTGTAGTGGTTAAATTAATTAGTTTCTAAGGATTCAAATCTGTTGTCTCTAAAACAAGTGTGTTTTCTTGTTCTTGCATATACACATATTGTGTGTATATAAAGATGGAGAGAGAGACGTGTTTGACGAATTGGTGTGAGTTTTTTCTTGTTTTTATTACGATATAGTAGAAGAAAATATTTTATTATTACATATCAATGAAGTAATTAAATAAAAATGATATTTGATGACGCATGTACTTTATTGATTTTTTTTTATATTTTCTCTTTTGTTTTTAACACGTTTCTTAACCTAATGAGTATGAGATGGAAGATTTAGTAGGAGAATACATAGTCTGTCCGTTTGAACATAAAAAATAAGGTTGAAAAAAACCAAAATAACTTTGTGCGTTATTTTTAGCAAATTTGACTGTTGTTAGATTAAAGAAATATTTTTGTGAGGAAATGGCAATCAAACTTACCATTAATTTCGTTTCTAAAGTTCAAGTACGAAATCTAAAATTTAACAAATCATATATACGTAATTTGTAATTCAGTCGAAAACTTATTTAAGCTACGTATAGTAGTACTGGGTGAGGATCAAGTAAAAGGTATATCAATGTAAAAATGGTAAGAGACAATAAAAAATCATTTTTATTGATTAAAACTAGTTCTTCATCGATTTATTTTTTATGAATCCAACATATTCATCACTTTTTACAGAGCAAAAGGGATTATTAAATACAGATTTTGAAACCAAAATTTTGAAATAATTTATTGATAAACAAAATGCTTTCATATAAAAAGTGATGAATATGTTTGATTCATCAAAAAGAAATCGATGAAGAACTAGTTTTAATCAATAAAGATGATGAACTAACAATTATCAGTTGATATATATACTAAAAAATTATCATTAATCATCCCTCATATACTTTGTACTTTAATTTACCTTTTATTTGATCTATCCCTAGCAGTACTTATGTGTCCACATGAGAAAATAATAGTTCTGCTAATATTGAATTGGTTTTGATAATTAAATCACAGACAAAACGTAACAGAGGTGCATGCCTAAGTCAAATAAATCCTAACTGCTAATGTTAAAGTCGAATCGATAGTAGTAGCGCATCAACAAGTGCCTTAGAGTCACATATCACATCGTCCAGTAAGAAATAAGACATGATTTTATACGCGCTAATTAGGTTTGATAAATTAACCCCAAAAAAAGACAGTCATTTGCATAAGAATATATAACACAACTAATAATACTAGTCAAAAAGTTTATACCATAATAATACATAAATATTACAAACTTTTTCATTAACAATACGAATTAAGTATGAGGAATACATAAGAGCAGCAGTTTACCGGCCACCGGGTATATCTCAACCGTACGACGCCGCCTCCACAACCAACCACCACCGACTACCGGACTCCGGCATAACATATATATATTACATATATTATATATATCTCTCTCTTAACAATAAGCCACGCACTTCTTACAATCCATAGTGCACCCACCTCCGCCACCACCACCACCGTACCCCTTGCCGGATCGGCTGTAAGCGCTGAAGCATTTAGATGGACACGTCAGCTTCTTCTTGTAGCACGGGCCCTTATCTTCACACACGACCGTGGATCTGATCACTCCACTTTTAGAGTGGCCACCTTTCGGGCCGCCATAACCCATCCCATACCCGCCACCCACACCATTTCCGGGCCAATTGTTACCAAACCCGGGTATGTTGAACCCCCCTCCTGAACCGGGCCCGAAGAACCCGTTGCCGTCGTCTCCACCACCTTTCTTGCCATTGTGGTTTTTGGGCTTGCCTTTATGCGGGTCGGGTCGGGTGGCAATGGAGATTGTGAGGAGGAGGAAGATGAAGAGGAAAGGAATGATGAGGCTTTTCATGATGAAGTGTAATTTGAAGAATTGGATATTATTTTTAGGTGGTGGGATGTTGGGGGGTATTTATGGTGGGGTGGGTATGGGTAAGGAAATAAGCATTAAAGAGGATATCACTACTGCAGGGTGTTGAAAGGGGCAAGTTCTTAATTTGGATGTGAAATTGCAATTACATAAAATCATAATTGTTAAAACCAAAGTCCTTGTACTCCACTCATAACAAGGTATTTAAAAGGTGTTCTCTATTGTCATGTGTTCTAGTATCGCTATGAATAAATGATGTAGTTTAGAAATAGGTTTAGAATATGTGTTGTGTTATTCAAAAGATCATAGTTGTTAAATATTACTATTTTTTATACTAAGATCTTGTAATCCTACAGCTTCATTTATTGTAGAAGTAACGTTGATTTCCAGTAGAATTTCCACGTCTATAGGATCTTACGTAAAATACCGATCTTGATTATAGGATAGTAAGTTTTTGATCCGGTCTAATTTTATTTGTCTTTGATCTTGATTACCCGATCTTGGAGAGGCAAAAAGATCTATCATAATATCTGGATCTTGATAACTTTTTATAAAACTATTAGTTGCAATGGTAAATTTTTTCTATCCATTTGTTTTTACCTTTTTTTTCTATCCATTTGTATTTATTCATAGACTATAGTATCAAGTGTTTGTAGGGGGTGTTTGTTTTAGCTTATTTAGGGCTTATTTTTTATGAGCTAGTTTTTTCTGGTTTATTTTCTAACTTTTGAGCTTATTATGAGTTATAAAAATAAAATAAACCGGACTAATAAAAAATAAGCTAGAAGAAATAAGCTTATGAAAAATAAGCCCAAAAAAAAGCTCTTAATAAGCTAAAACAAACACCCCCTTAATGACCAAGTTGTTTGGATGCGCTTAGTAGTTAAAAGCAAAATTCACCGCACCGCGCCTGGTGATGAGAGTTAGGAATGTAATGAGCTTCCCGCATTGAAAAGGTTGAATGGTGAGGATGGTTGGCTTTGCAGCTCTTTTTTCTTTCTTTTCAAATTTTATTTTTGACTGGTCATTTGGATATTATGTGGATATTATTATTTGATATTGTAATAAGTAACCCTCAAGATAAAATGGAATAAGTAAAAGTGGTGTGAGTGACAAGTAATTGTGAGTTCCTCACTTCATAGCCACGTTAGTGGAAGTGGTAAATGTCATACCAAATAAAGCTGGTTATTTTATGTTATGAGTCCACTCGGTTTGTTTTTTACTTTTAAGTAAACATAAAGAATATTACGGTAGGTCTCAGAATTTGATGTGATGTGAAATGACCATTATGTGCTCGAGTGATAGGCTAAGTAATAAAGTGAAAAGCTAATATGGGGATGTGATAAAGTATAACCATTTCAAACACTCTTATTAGGTTGATTAGGTGGCAATGGAAAGTTAACATAATAGTGAGGTGGAAGTGATAAGATATGAGGGTTATCAATATTCTCATGCCTTAAATCTCGAGTCATTATTTGTTTTTACCATGAATAAGCCATCTCGTGGTCTAAAAGAAAAAATGTTTGATTCACTCATCCCACGATTCCGAATCAACAAACCCCATTACCGAGATATGGCAACTCTTTTTGAAAGTCATCCGACAGAAATTGTAACATCAGGATTGAATTTGTAACATTAATATCGTATCGTTTTGTAACCATTTAACATTAGGGTTTGTTAATTAATGTGCTTGAGTTAGAATAGGTAAGGTTAAGTTAGGATTGAACGTGATTAATATCTTTTTAGACTCATTTTGATGCTTAAGATGCATTTTTAATATCAAACGTTAAATCAAAAAAGTATTAAATAAACTAATTACGCATGTCAATAATATATGAAAATGTAAAAATTAAACCCATAAGCTAGCTAGGTGGAATATATATTAGTTTAACTTATGATAGATAGATTGAACCAAATGTAACAAGAGTTATGTATTAATGTAGCTAGATCAAAACAATAATTGAAGGAGATTAAAACGTCAATGCCCCAACCATACTTTTATCATTCAAGTCAAATATGAATTAAATACACGCATATGCGTCTATAGTTTTTTATTTTTAATTATTTAATAATTATTTTAAGTAGACGCATTTATTTACTCTGAAATTGAAGTAAAGGTGTGTTTCAAATATCGATAAAGGATTATGGATGGGTTTTAGAAGGGTTGTTGGAATTGGCGAACTCCTTAAGAGGAATATGATCTTGCACCCGGCCAATATATAGTGCAAAATCTTTTAGCCTTCTACATGTCGATTAGAAGATCAAACAACTTGATTACTTGGAATGATTATAGTCGAAATCATTTCTGTTTAGCAAGATAAGAGTCTTACTTCCTTTTTAGACATTTTTAATTTTGTTGTTTCTAGTTTTAGATCTTTGTATTAGAGTAAGAGGAGTGGGTGTCATAGGGGAAAATGGTGAGAGTCACCATTTGGACCTTGAAAAGTTGAATTTTGATGACGTTTGTTCGGATGATGAGTGAATTATGGAGGAGGAAAGTACACATCATAACGCAAATGAGGAATTGATTAATGTCTTTGATGGTGCAAGTTCGTCTCACGGCACTTATGGCGGTGATGGAGATAATGAGTTCTTTGGTATCTCTTTTCGCCATATTACTATTATTCTACTCTATTATTGTTTAGGTATTGTAGTATGATAAACCTTGTGTTGATATTGATAGTTTTCTACTTTACTCTCATGTCACATTTTTCTTAATTTCACTGCAGGAGGGGGTAGTTCACATGTAGAAGATTTTGTTGAGGTAGAAGAAAGCGATGATGATGCAAAATACGTGGTTTAGATTTATCAATTATGTTTAAGAGTATCACGTATTAAACTTTATTATAATGTGAGAGGAAGATTATTGTAGTGAATTGTTATGGTATGTTTTTAACATTTGAGACTTGGATCGTTATTTTGAAATTTGAAGTTTCAATCTTTTATGAAATGCTATATAATTTATTTATGATAACAAATTTGAGCATATAGAAAATAGAAAAAATTTAATGACTTATTGTAGGATCTTATGATCCGATCTTGCAATGCCAAAAATGACCGTAAGTAAGATCCTGATCTCACATTCTAATTTCTTTTTTCTTTGTTTTTCACTTATTAAATTTTTAATTGGTAGTGGGTTTCAGAATTTAATGTGATGAAGAGTGACTGCTACAGGTCTGGGTGATGGTAATAAAAAGCTAACATAACGTTATGATTAGGGTTAACCACGTACACTACTCTTACTGTCATGGACATTGTAAAGTTTGAATATTTTTCTAATAGTTTAATATTCGCTGGTTATCAAAACAATGTTTAGAAAAACACTCAAAACGGGACCTTGTTTTTCAAGATTTATTTTAAATTTATCAATTTACTTGGTTAATCGTTATTGAGTTTTTTTTTTATCATCAATTATTTTATGTAATAAATAATATTTTAACAAGCTCAAAAGAATATCATGTCAAGCTACGGATTTAGAAATACAACGTACGTATTTGTATAAACTGATATTAATCCCGACATACATCCAAATCAATCCGTCATACACACAAATTTCCTAATAAAAATAATTAAGATTGAATAGCTAATTAAAGATTAAATTATTTTTGATTAAACAAAATATTAGTATTAAACGAATAACCGTTGATATGACATGATTAAATGTGATGTGAGATTGGTAGGATACAATTAATGACAAATTGTCGAGAAAAATAACATAAATATCAAAAATCGTTAATAAAGGTAATGTTTAATTTTTTTTACCGATAAATGATTATAAATTTCAATTTGTAATAAAAAAGTGTATAATGCGTGAAATTTATACCTTTTTTTGTTATAAATTAAAATTTATAATCATTTTCTTGGTAGGTCTAAGAGGTCATTATTCTCTTTTTTGTTACAAATTTAAAATTTATAATACTTTCTCGATCAAAAAAATTAAACTTTAACTTTATTAACAATTTTCGACATTTAGATTACCTTTTCCAATAATTTTTCCTACAATCAACGTCTTTAGTTAACATATTAGAAATAAATTGTAAAATGTGTCAATCAAACTTATATAAATAATCACCTTTTTAAGTTAAATTAATATGACAGGCCTACGTTCAGTTGTACGGTGGAGCTAATTAATGGGTCCATGACTATATGGCTTAAAGAAGTCAAAAGTTACCCACGTAAGTAATAGGTCCACAGCTATCATGGATTCGAAAAAGTCAATATAACCCACTCAATTAAGTGCAAGGCCGGGTTCTTCATCGACATCTTTAAACTTGGTCATTAAATTCATCCTCATTTACCAACTAATTTCTGTCTAATTTTGATAGCGATCTTCACCACCACTTTGTTTCTTACGTTATTTTGATATATAATTATCATAATAATAAATATATAATTTAAAGGGATAAAAGGACAATCTAAAAAGAAAGAGCACATTACACGTGGAATGGAAGGGAAGAAAAGAAAATTATCATTTATCATTTATATACACACAAATAAGATTAAATTACATATTTAGCTTTTTAGGCATGCTCAATGGTCGATTTCTCTAGTTTACTAAGTTTTGCGGTGAAAATCACTGCTATAGTTTAGCAAGTTTTGCATCAATTGGATCTGGGTAACTAAAGGGTTCATGAGTCGAGATTGTTTAACTAGAGTTCGAGCCTGATAATTTTCAAACTCAAGTTGAGCTCGAACAAAATCAACCACTCGATTAATTTCACTCGTCAAGCTCTAAATATTAATGTTTGGCTCAGCTCGTCGAAAGATATATATATATATATATATATATATATATATATATATATATATATATATATATATATTGAAAAGTTTATTTGAGAACCGTTTTTATTGAGAGAACCAATCTTAGACGTCCAATTCCCCCTCCTTCAATTGGATTGCCCACTCATGAATTCCTTACATGCACCCTGCCACACTCAATCCCCCCACGCTCTTCATCTGTCAATTCCATTATCCAAAATGAACGGCTAAGATTGGTACACGCGGTTTTCACAATAAAAACAGTTTTCATAAACATTCACTTTGTGATATAGACATATATACATAGCAGGGGTGTCTTTGTGGGAGTGCGAAAGGTGTGATCGCATAGGACTCATGTTTCAGAGTGGGCCTATATATTTTTATACATATATTATATATAAATATAAAGTTACAATTTTTTAAAGTTCACTTAATAAAATAGAAATACTATGAAGCTAATAAATAAAATAATTATTCCATAAGCCCAAAATAGATATTAAGGATTCAATGACAAAGATCTTAAGCAATTTTGTAGTTGTGTTTGACAATTAGATTTTGATACAAATAAACTTTATAAGGAGTTGAACCGTTGAAGTTGTTTGACACGTTTTACTCTTTGAAACTATCACCTAATGATCTGTTAAAATATCTTAAACAAGTCGATTATTTTTCTAATGCAATTATTGCATATAGAGTCTTGTTTACTATTTTATAACCTTGACTTCTGCATAACAAGTTTTTTTAAACTTGAGTTGTTGAAGTCTTAATTATTGTGCAGAATGTCAAATTAAAAGCTTAATTATTTGAAAATGATAGCTATTAAGAATGATATATTGGAGGGTATTGATTATATAGACTTGATTCATAAATTTGTTTCCAATAATGTTAGAATAACTTCACGATTCTTATAACTATGTATGATAAAGTATTTATACTAACGTTCTTTTGTTTTAGTTATTGATATACTTTTAGTAAATTTTTTCTTATATGTGTGTATATAAAGGATTAAAGGGGCCCATTTTTTTCTCTTTGCACAGTGCCTAATATGGACTTATAAAAGAGCATGTCCGTATGCTTAGACCTACATCCACATACATATAAATATACACATATAAAGTTATAGACATATGCATATATATATATAGGGGAAGGTTCATTTGAGAACTGATCTTATTGTGAGTACCACGAGAACCAATATTAGCCATTCATTTTGTAAGTGGAATTCATGGATGGAGAGCTGAGTGGATAGAGTGTGGCAAGGTACATGAGATTAATTCATGGGTGGATAATGACATTGAAGGAGGGAAATTTGGACGGCTTAGATTGGTTCTCACGGTACTCGTAATAAAAATGGTTCTCAAATAAACTTTTTCATTCGTATATATATATACTAGCGGGATACCCGCGCAATGCGGCGACGGTGAATAAAAATGGTTTGTAAGGAGTTGTTTTGGTAGATATTAATCAAGAGGACACACAAGACGTAATTTTGTAATTTTTATTTAGAAGGTGAAAAGGGAATGAAATTTAGATGTAATTTTGTAATTTTTATTTAGCAATATTATATATGTTCCCTTTCTGGAATTTATGAAATGTTATTAAGTTTATGGAATATTCTGTTTCGTAAGTTTTGCTATGGAATTTATGAAAAAGGAATATTCTGAAATTTATGAAAAAGGAAATGTTATTAAGTTTATTTTATGGAATCATTTTTTGGTAGATGAGGGTAGAATAGTAATCTTAAGTGACTTAAAATTTAAGAATTTTAAGAAAAAAAACTTAAATGCTTTATATAATAGTATATATATATACATACACACACGATAAACATATATACATACACATGCTATATATATATATATGTGTGTATGTACATTCTCATGTTCATATATGTAGACTAATAGACTAATGATGTTACATATACTTAAATTTTACGTTTAAAGAAAAAACTAAACCAATTCAATAAAGAATAGAACACATGGTATATCTATTCATCCATATACATGTGCATACATAGTTGAAAATTGTAAGGCCTATGTGAATTAATAAAACTATAAAAGATATAAAAATGTAAATACTGTAAGTCCTACATTAGATGAGTGAAATAAAGAATATGATGAAAACAAGGGTCTTAGAACTCAATTACTTCAAGTGTAGCAAGGAGTTTTAATTTAATTTTTTCTTTTGTAATTATGAGTATGTGTAATAGTGGATTACTAGATTAAATGTTAAATGTCCGTGTGATACACGGGTTGGTTTAAACGATAATAAATATGAAGTATTAATAAAAACATATTAAATAATAATAAAACATAAATTAAATGAGAATTTAAAAAATGATGACGTACGACATCAACACGTTAACCGGAAGTGGAAACATCGACGTGAGTGGGAGTGCAAACTTGATGGTAGAAACGTGGTATCATGATATGAAGATATGTGATTGTATTTCTTATATAAGTCATCACTCATTATTGTTACAATTAAGGGTAATAATGTTAAACTGTTAGGGAGATAATCACTTCACCCTGATAATCAACTCTGCCTATCCTAAAACATAGAATTTGATGATAACCAAACCCTACATCCAGTATGACTTATGAAGAATTCAAACATGTGTTATTTGAATTAGTTTATGTAAAAATATGCTAAGTATGGAACCATCAGTTGAGGAAAATAAGCCATCAGCTGAGCATCAGATCCTACTCAAAGTATCAGCCAAAGGATATCAGCTAAGGAACATCAGATGAAGGAAACAAGTAAAAAAGACCATCAGCTGAGGAAAACAGTCTATCAGCTGAGCAAAATTGTTGATCAGCTAATGAAAATATTCTATCAGCTGAGTGAACAGATTGATCAGCTGAGTGAAGAAAGTGATCAACTGAGTAAAGAAATTGATCAACTGAGTGCCTACTCTATCAGCTGAGTGAACAAATGGATCAACTGAGGTCCCAGAGCATCAGCTAAGTAAGTATTCCTTTACACAAGTCATCTCCCCTTATAAACTGATGTATTTGATTGATCAGCTGAGCATTCTTGATCAACTGATCATACAAATACATGAGCTTATGTCCTCCTAAGCTTACTATTGATCAGCTGAGCATTTATATGATCAACTGAGCAATATGTATCAACTGAGTCCTAGCAAAAAGTGATCAACTGATATATTTTGTCAACTGAGTAGTGAATATCAGAGTTCCTAGTACAATCTGTTAGCTGAGTCGTGAAAATTGTCAAATCGATATCTTTTCAGATTGTAAGTCATATGTAAAGGGCAGAACATGTGTTGTTCTATTATGCCTTAGATCTTTGTTTGTAAAAGTAAAAATGCACTTTTTGGATCAAGTATGAGACAAAAAGGTTTGATCTTATCCTCTGGAAAAGGATAATGATACCTCAAACAGACAAAGATCTTGAAGATTTGTTCAAACAACTAAGTATGGCTGGCAATCCCATACTTGGTAAAGTCAAATCAATCAGAAGCATGGTGTTGATTAAAGTACAATCATGGAAAGGGAAAGAAACTTCTACACGACAATAGATGTGGTCTTTAATATTTTATATTGTGAATGGGTTGCACTTTTGCAGAAAAGTACAATTACTTTTATCATACCTTTGATTAAAGTAACTTTACTTTTCACCCACTACCTTTACAATTAAAATATTATATTTCCACATCCTCTTGGCCTCTTACCTTCATGCAACCGGATTCACCAAGACTTCTATATATACTCATGCATGGTGGACATGCAAAACATACACAACACAATACAACATTGAAGTCTCTACTTCACAAAAAGAAAATCTCATCAGTTGAGAACTTAGTAGAGTATAAGCATTGTGTAGAATCAAACTTGTTCATGTGTTGAACACTCTAAATACATTAGTTGTTTTAGAGTTAGCTTGTCTATGTGTTAGACAAATTGATTGTCATCTTTTATTGTACTTACAATTTCCGCTTCTAGTACATGTAATTCTTGATTCATATCAATAAAAATTATATACAAGTATACAAGTGTGTCTTTAATTTTAAAAGCTAAAGTTTGTATTCAACCCCCCCTTCTACAAACATTTGTTGTTGCGTACTCAATTTGGGACTAACATAAACGTTATTGGTTATAATTAAAAAGGATTTAAAATGAATATAAAATATTTTAGAATGATAAAACTAAAAATTTGGTTAATTATGATATTTTGAAATATTATAAAGGGTAAATATGATATTTGTAAATTAAGGCGGGCAAATACGATTTTATATGATTTAATAAGAGCATATATAAAATTATCTCTAATAATTTTGACTCTAGAAAGTCAAAAATGATTATTTGATTTTAAGTGAATGAATGATCAAGATTAAATATTTTTCTAAATGAATAGTTCAGATCGTCTAATAAATTTTATCAAATTAGCCTTTTATTTATATTACTAGACTAAATACCTGCGTGATACAAGGGTTGGTTTAAACGATAATAAATATTAAACATTAATAAAAAAACGTATTAAATAATAATATTACGCGAATTAAATGAGAGTTTAAAAAATGACGAAGTACGACATCAACACTCTAACCAGCGGTGGAAACATCGACGTGAGTGGGAGGGCAAACTTGACGGTAGAAATATGGTATCATGATACGAAGAGACGTGATTTTAGATATAAGTCATCAATTATTATTGTTACAATTAAGGGTAATAAAGTTAAACGTTATTGTTATAATGGAATTTAAAATGATTATAAAATATTTTAGATTGATAAAACTAAAAGTTTGGTTAAATATGACATTTTGAAATATTATAAAAGATAAATATGATATTTGTAAATTAAAGTGGGCAAATACGATTTTATATTATTTAATAAGGACATATATGAAATTATTTTTAATAATTTTGACTCTAAAAAGTCAAAATTGATTTTAAGTAAATGAATGGTTAAGATTAAATATCTTTTTAAATAAATTGTTCAGATTTTTAAATAAATTTTATCAAATTAGTTTTTTATTCATATTCGAAGATTATTAAAAGATACGATCAAATCTTTCCAATAGTTTATCTGGGAGAAGTTTTGTTTGTTGAGTGTAGTTCTAAGTCCTTTATTTTGATAGTGGACTTTGTGTCGAAGTCTTGTTACAAGGTCAAAATTAATAGTTTGGACTTAATTACTTTGGATTTGGCAATTACGATGTTAATTGTACGTGTTTCGAACCATTGATACTATTACATGTGATTATGTGATGTGAAAAAGCAAACGATACTATTTTAGACATAATATCTATAGAATTTACATGCAACTTGATTGCAAACAATAAACAAAGACATTGGTTGTTACTATTGTTTACATTGTGTTCCTGAGTTAAAAATAGACAAAAAAAGAAAAGATTTAGACACGAAAATAAACTTTATTTGTGTTCCTAAGTCTTTTAAGAGAGAAAAAAAAGATTTTGAAAGGAAAATTATCACTTATTTCATTTTCTAATTTTCCTCCTAAAGTAGGGAAGATTTTGGAAACAAACCAAAAAACACTTCAAATTTCACTTATCCTCTCATTTTATTTTGAACTCGGGAACTCCTAATGATAAAAACATTTTTCTTTCTCTTCTTTTCTTTTCTCTCGTTAATTTTCTATATTTCTATTTTCTTTCAGCGTATAACTCAGGAACACAGTGTAAGTATCGACAATCGAATATCAAACCTTAGTTCTAAATATTAGTAAGTGTATATTACATTTCATATGGGGTAAATTGCATAAAAACACAATTAACTTTATCTTAATTGTAATTGTATACAAGTATACAACTAACTTTATTTTTTTAACAATATAATTAACTTTTTATAATCCTCACATTGTATAAAAGTTGTTGTATACTATAAAATTATGACAAGCTTCATTATATATATAAAGGTAAATAAATATAAGACACAAAAAAAGTTTTTTGTATATGGTGAGAGAATTATTAAAGTTGATTTTATTATTTTTAAAAATTTAAAGTTGGTTGTATAAAACGATAACTAAGACAAAGTTAAATCATATATGAACTCATTCACGTGAATTTTAACAAACTCAACTAAATTTTTTTAAAAAAAATAGATACTAAGACAAAATTAATTATATTTTTATACAATTTCTTTCCTATACGAACTCATTCACGTAAGTTTTAAAAAACTCAAGTTTTTTTTAAAAAAAAAACTCAAGTTTTTTTTTTTTTAAAAGATACTTATCGAAAATATATGAAATTGGGCGTCTAATTTTTGTTGATTTTTTGTGCACCTGTATTGGTGGGTTTTTAAAAACCGAATGCGAAGTATGGTAAAAACCAGACTAGAATTTCTTCAGGTAAGGTGCTTAAGTAAGTGATTTGATTGTTTAAATGGGCCTATTCAGGCAAGTTTGAATGGGCCTATTCAGGCAAGTTTGAATGGGCCTATAGTATACAGGCAGTGAGGCAAGTTTGAATGTTGGATACCAGGCACCTGGGATGTTATTAAAATAAAATCTAGCAAAATGGTAGAAATTAAGAATACAAAGGTCTAGTTCAGACATAAACAAGATGATATACTAGGAAAGTTGCATCATACAACCTTTGGAAGAAAAAAAAACTAATGAAGATACCACCTTCTATATATTTGATCGATAAACCAAATGGGTTTGCCCTAGCGGTAAGGGAGTTTTCCCGGTGAAGGAGAGGTCTTGGGTTCAAGTCTCTCTGGAGGGTTTCTTCCTAGGAGTAGCTGAAGGTCACTCCCTCATTGGTGAAGCAGCCTACCGAATTAATTAGGGGGGTGTAGATGGAGTGGAGCGAAACCGGGACCCTGATCAGTTCAACCATGTTTCGATCTAGTATGGTACCCGCGCAATGCGGCAGCATCAATTAGTAATTTGAAACTATTTAAAATTAAGAGATTAAGAAAATAGTAAACTAATTTGAAACTATTAATTTATAAGAGCTATTTAAAAAAATTTAAAATAGATGTTTATAAATTCTTATTATAGATTATTCAGATTTATAAATTCTACTTGTACACATTTTCTGATAATTATGTTAAAATATTTATTACATGATATAATGTTTAATATAAAAGGTTTGGTTATGAAAGTATTTTTTAATAATTAAGTTAATTTATTTGAATTTTTTAAATATGGAAAGTTTAGTTATTAAAATACAATATAAGATTCTTATTAACTCTATTTAATAGTTACTTTATATAATAGTTTTCATTTAGTTTATATGAGGGTAATTTAGTAATTTTAAAAGACTTAAAATTTAAGAGATTAAGCAAAATGCCTAAATGCTTTATAATATAGTATAAATATATATAAGAAATGTTCAATTAAGTACTAATTTAATTTATAGTCCCGAAGGACAATTTATAGCCATTAGATTTTAAGATTCAATCTCAGATTATAATAAAAATTGATATATTTGTATAAAAGAGGACATTTATGAATTTTTAACTATTGGTCCTCACTTTCTCTCTCCTCTAATTTATTTAAAATTAATTATCTCACAAACCATTAATCGTTAGACGAAACGAATTATACCGTTGCGATCCTCGTGTTCCCCTTTTTTATTAGAGAGGTCACTTGATATACTTTCGACAAAAAAAATTTTCTCATTTTGTTAGATTGGACTTAAATTTTATTAAAGTATAATCACATGTGATTCATAGAGGTGTGATCAATATACTCTATATAAAATTATAGTTTGGTGTTTGATAATCCGGCGAAGTTCTACGGTTTAGTAACAAAAAATCAACAATTGAAAGTGATTCTAAGTTATTAGTTGTTTTAACACATGTGATTATCTATCTCTTATACATGCACATAATTACAGGTGATTTGATTAAATGTAGCATTTTTATGTCACATATTTGACAGAATCACGTGTGATTGAATACCAAAAACATAAGATTTGGTATTCAATCACATATGATTGCATATCTAATCACATGTGATTTTGTACAGAATCACACGAGAGTTTGTACAGATTCACATGTAATTGAATACCAAAAAAATATGAGATTTGGTATTCAATCACATATATTTGCATAGGAGATTGTTCAAACGAGAACTATTCTTATTACGAGAACCAATATAAAAAACATTGAATTCAAAGGAGAACACATCTGGACCTTTGATAGAGGGGATAGGGTGTTGCTAGTACACAATATATGCATTCATGGGTAGACAATGCAATTGGATTGGGTGAAATTGAATATGTACATACATGTATAAACGGTTTTAAGCAAACGTTGATTTTTTTAAGCAAACATTCAAAATTAATAAACGTTAAATGATATACAATTTAAGAAGATAAAAAAATTAATAAAACAACACATGTAATATTGTTATGAATCACATGTGATTATACATTAATAAAATTTAAGTTCAACCTAACAAAATGAAATTTTTTTTTTCAAAAGTATATCAAGTGACCTCTTTAATAAAAGAGGGAAACACGAAGATCGCAATGGTATAATTGGTTTCGTCTAACGATTAACGGTTAATGAGATAATTAATTTTAAATAAATTAGAGGTAAGAGAAAGTGGCGACCAATATGAAAAAAGTCAGAATTGTCCTTTCTTATATCAATTTTAATTATTATCTAAGATTAAATCTAAACCATTGATCTTGAAATCTAATAGCTAAAAATTGTCCCTCAGGACTATGATTTTAATAAGGACTATATTGAACAAAACCCAGATATATCTTACTCCTTTATAATACATTAAAAACTTAAAAACTCTTAATTTTAAGTAACTTAAATTTACTAAAATACCTCTTTTTAACCATTTTATTCTCTCTTCTAATTTACTTTAACTTTTAAAATACTCTTTTTTAACTATTTCATTCTCTCTCCTAATTACTTTAACTTTTTATCTATTTAAAATATCTCTCTAACACTAAAACACCCTCTCACACAAACAGGGGCGGACACAAGGATATTCGAACGGGGTCACGGGACACCATCCAATTTTGTACACGTAATATAAATTTTGATCTCGCGTAGTGTAAATTTCGATTTTTTCGAGATAGTGCTACCATCCATTTCAAATTTTAGGTCCAGTTCTACCATCCATTTCAAATCCTGGGTCCGCCCCTGCACACAAACACAATTATCCACCCACATCAACATAATTTTCAAAATCTTATTAACTTCTCTCTCCTTATTTCATAAATATAAATATTTTTCTTATTTTAATGTCTTTTATAATTTATTTTTAAAATTAATAAAATAGTTGATGCAAATAAAAAAAATTAAAAAACTGACATTATACGATACTTTTTCGTGACATTGAATTGTGCGAATACATATTATTACATTTTTAAAAGCAACATAATGTAAAATAGAAATTATTTGCCCCGCAATATTACGCGTACCTTACTAGTGTGTATATATATATATATTTGATCGATGGGTGTTAAGTTTGAGAAGGGATTGCACGCACAATAGGGAAGCTATGGATCCTCGAGCTTCTTAATTTCTAGATATTGCATCTAGCTTCCCCAGCAAAGAGAATGACATTGCATAATTAGTTTCTAGGAACGTCTCGTAGATTTTGAAGATCCTGTACAAAGTAAAAAAATGGGTCTCATATATATACACACACATATACATATAAACAAAAATTAACTCTCCAAAATATCGTTCTTAATAGCTATCATTGTCAATCCATTAAGTTTTTCTTGTGACATTTTGGACCGTAAGTAGGATTTCAACAACTTAACTTTTGAGAAACTTCTTTCTGCAGATGTAACAATAGTCAATAAGACTCTATATGTAATAATTACATTGGGAAAACAATAACTTCTTTCAAGTATTTTAAGACATCGTTAGATCGGATAGTTTTCACGAGTAAAAAACGTGTCAAGCAGCTTCAACTTCATATAAAGTTCATTTGCATCGAGATTTGATCATCCATTATACTTAAGTGCCAAAGACAACTACAACATAACTTAAGATTTTTGTCATCAAATTCTTTCAACTTTTTATGAAACAAAAAACAAATTACTTTTTTATACTCTTTGTACTGTACAAATCTAGTTTTAAAAGAAATACTAGCTTGATTAACAATATATTAAAAATAACTAATTTTATAATTCTCCTGAGCTGAAAATAAGACATCTTGATCATTTTGGTTCTCATCAAATTATTTTTTTCTATGAACCTGATACATCTAAGGGAATACCGGATCAATATTTATTTCTATGACAAGTTCCTTAGCATCATAATAGCCTTAGATAACTCTGTTTCTCTAAACTCCTTGAAGTATTCGATTAACATGTTCATTTCTTTAATATATTAATCAAAATATGGGTTTTCTAAATTTTATTTTTAAAATTGTGGGCTTTGAAAATTATAATATATATATAGTGAAAAGTTCATTTGAGAACCGTTTTAATTGCGATAACCGCAAGAACCAATCTTAGCTGTCCAATTCCCCCTCCTTCAATTGGATTGTCCATCCATGAATTCCTTACATGCACTCTGCCACACCCAATCCTCTCACACTCTTCATCCATGAATTCCATTATCTAAATGAACGGCTAAGATTGGTTCTCGCACTAATAATGATTCTCAAATAAACTCTCCCCTATATATATATATATATATATTATATACTAGCGGGGTACGCGAGCAATGCGGCGACGGTGAATAAAAATGGTTTGTAAGGAGTTTTTTTGGTAAATATTAATCAAGAGGACACACAAGACGTAATTTTGTAATTTTTATTTAGCAGGTGAAAAGTGAATGAAATTTAGATATAATTTTGTAATTTTTATTTAGCAGGTGAAAAGGAAATGAAATTTAGATGTAATTTTTATTTAGCAGGTGAAAAACGAATATTATATATTTTCCCTTTCTAGAATTTATGGAATATTTTCTTTCGTAAGTTTTGCTATGAAATTTATGGAAAGAGAATATTTTGGAATTTATGAAAAATGAATGTTATTAAGTTTATTTTATGGAATCATTTTTTGGTAGATGAGGGTAGAATAGTAATCTTAAGTGACTTAAAATTTAAGAGTTTTAAGGAAAAAGCTTAAATGCTTTATATAATAATATATATATATATATATATATAGGGAAAGGTTCAAACGAGAACTGCGAGAACCAATCTTAGCCGTTCATTTTGGATAATGGAATTAATGGATGAAGAGCGTGGAGGGATTGAGTGTGGCAGGGTACATGTAAGGAATTAATGGTTGGGCAATCCAATTGAAAGAGGGGGAATTGGACAACTAAGATTGGTTTTCGCGATTCTTGTATGAAAAACAGTTCTTATTTAAACTTATATATATATATATATATATATCCCCTTTAAAACATGGACCCTGACATGAACCCTGTACGACCGCACCTCCTGTAGTTATTAAGAGACATCTCAATAGTTTCCAAACTTGCCAAATGGCAACTACGCAAACCACCTGGAACGTATTTTCTCACTTACGATTAATACCCATCTGCTACACCAATCTCCTTTTTTTTGCGTTATTATCCTTAAATTAAATCGGTTGAATTTAATATGTACTAAATTACACTAATCAGTCACAAATATTTAAATATAAAATAATAACGCTCAAGATTTCCAATAATAAAATAGTATAACATATACTATTTTTTTAAAGGTGTTTTCATAAGAATTTATAACTAAATTCCAAATTTTAAAAACACTAAATCATCTATATACTAGGCTCAGCTCAACTCTAGAAAAAAATAGTCTACAGGAACTTATAATTTTTATTATCAAAAATGCTGATTAGATGTGAGATCCCGCAGTTCAAAGCCATGATTTAGAACAATAATTTTGAAATCAATTTAAAACCATGATGTAAGTTATTAGTAGTTCATAACTTTGAACTTATAATTAAGGTTCTTCAAATCTCATTCATCTATCCATACGAGACAGAGTTCCATAAACTCCTCTACTTAGATTTCTTTTCACGCATTATCTTGAACGAGTTGTTACATAAGAATTATACAATTCTTCAAACTTTAATTGGGTTTTTCCATTTTTTATATTATAAAACTTTTTATCTAAAAATGCAACAAGTTGATTTTATTAATTGACAATCCAGCTATTAGTAAACTAAGATGATTAGGTAAGAAACCAACATTTACCCATATGAACAAAAAACATATTTTCTCGTTCTTTAAACTTAAGTGTTAATTTTAATTTAAAATTCATATTAAGACGTTATCGATAACCATATTTTTTTCTTTCTAAATTGGTCTGAAAGTGATAAATTGTATTATCATATTGTGGAAAACAACATACTATATCATGCCACAATGCTCGAGCAAGTAGTATGTGTGTATAAGATAAAGATATAGAGAGAAGAAATTAAAAATAAGAAGTCTAAAAAGAATTCGGTACCATTGATCAAATTAAATCAATAGTTAATGTTGGGGAATAGTGCACCGAAATGTAATAAACAATATCCAATTTAATATTATGTGTAACAAACTAAACTTTCTTCGCTAAAATGCATCAAACTACCCGAAATTTGCAATTAATGTAATGTGACCTTCTATTGAAGGTTACCCGATAATCTTTGATTTTTTATTTTTTATATTCTATTTTTTTATTTTTATTACCATTTTATTTATAATAATAATAATAATTATTATTATTATTATTATCAAGAACATGCTTCAAGATTGCAATCATCCTCAAGAACAAGATCTGCAAGTTAACTGATCTTTAAAAGTGTAATTTTATATCATAGAAAAGGTGAACCAAAATATATTCAAGAACAAAAATCAAATTTAGAAAAATCTTCTTGAATCGAACTTGAAAACTAAATAAAAAAACCCTAAAATGAAGAAGATGAACGAAGAAAACCCTAAAACTGTGGTGGTAGTTGAAGACAAAGGAGGTAGCGACGGTGGTGGTGGTTGAAGATGAAGAAGGTGGCGGCGGCGGTGGTGGTGGTTAAAGACGAAGGAGATGGCAGTAGTGGCGGTGGTGGTTGAACCCATCTAGACCAATCGATGAAGAAGAAGAACATATTCATACGATTTGCAGGTCTTTCGGGTTTTCTCAATAAATTTTAGGGTTTTCTCAAAAGATTTGTATACTCAACAGATGAAGATCAAAACAAATGAGAACGTAGATCTACAGCCTCCCCGGCCACCTTCATCGGACATCATTGAAGAACAAAAACAGATAAGAACCGAGAACTTCGCCGGACATTGTCGAACTCCACCGGCCACCGTTGCCGAATTTCGTTGAAGTCTGCCTACCATCGATCGGTAGGAGGGGGTGCTTGAGGCGTGAATTTAGAAATGGAATTAAGAAGGTAGGTGATGCGTTGGAAGTGTAGAGAAATTAAGAGGGTAGGTGATGTGTTGGAAGTGTAGAGGAATTAATCAAATAATTTATGTGAGTCCACAAGATAGTTAATTTTCTTGGTTTTAATAATAATAATAATAATAATAATAAAATATGACAACAAAATAATAAAAATAGAAAAAAATTAAGGTGACCTGGAAACCTTCTATAGCAAGTCACATTACATTAATAGCAAATTTCGGGTAGTTTGATGCATTTTAGCAAAGAAAGTTTAGTTTGTTACACACAATATTAAATTGGTATTGTTCATTACATTTCGGTGCACTATTCCCGTTAATGTTGCTATATTGATCTATCGGGTTGATTTGGATAATCATGTTAGGCGTTCTTCATCATTCTAAGACCCAAACTTGAATCGTTTTCTACAAACATAAATAAACTCGTTAGATGGGGATCCGATGCCACAACCCCGGATCCACCCTCTAACGGTCAAGTTAGTACGTACCAATTTATGTATATAATTATATATCCCATTACTACATGTATTAAGAGAGAAGAGAAGAGGAGAGGAGAAAAGACCCCTCACCTAGTGTGAGTGCCTCTCTTTTTATAGGAGAATGTACGAGGTTATATCTTTAATATTTCTTAATATTTCATTGGGTATTACATGTTGGTCACTTTATAATATACGTCGAGTATTACTTAAGGTATGAATCGGTAAGTAAACTTCGTGTCTGGTCCACAAGCGAACCTTAATTCGGATCGTAAATATAACCTACATCATCAGTTAATATATTTGATGCCATTTTTGTAATAAAAGGGAAAATAAATCTCCAAGAGCATAGAAAAAGTGGTTGGAGAGGTTTAGTGGTAAAAGTGCGCGGAGAGTGAGATGTGCATTATATAGTTAATGTAATGTCCAAAATTTTTTGAAATAACAATCAAATCATTAATAACTGAATGCATTCACAATCAAAATAGAGTATTTTAATTCAAAATAACAATAGAAGTGGTAAAAGTAATTGTTCCAATGTATAACTCGTATAAAAGGAAAAGACACCACAACGTTATTGTCAAGTCGGAGCCTTATCCTTGTGTTTACCCGACGATTATTAAAAAAAATCATCAACGGGTAAACACAAAGCTTAGTGAGCTAATATCACACTTACAGTTTATAGCGGATAGCACACACTACACACATATCACATACTGCAACTCGGCCCCGCCCTTGCTGGTACATCTTGGGTCCCACTCGTTGAGGCCTAAACTCAGCCCTCGCCCACTATGACATATCACATGTCCCACCTTCATATAATGTCATCACCCCCAACCCGCCACATAGGCCCGGTTAGTCCATACAAAACAGATCATAAACAACTAACACATAATAATTAGCCATCAACAATTCACGTATAAAATCATACACTTCACTACACGTATATTGCGTGTACCTATCACATTATAACGAGTAAGTTAATGTAATTCACTTGATCTTGCAGCTATAGGATAAACAACAACTATTTAACAATATCTAAAATTACACGATTAGTGGCAACCACCTACAATTAAGATTGCTACTTGATTAGATAACAAATCAAGTTTTTGATTCATACTTAGTTCCCATTAATTAGTGATTGTCCCAAGGTGTGATTTGTGATCCAATATTAATCATGAGATTTATTATTTGAATAAGACTAGGATTGTTAAGTTACGGTTCTGAGTGTATGTATGATTTTTGATTCAATGAAAGCTTTTTGATACACAACCTGCGATCCAGAAAGGGGAAATCCCGCTAACACCTCACTTCAATTTACGATCCTGAATTAAGGATGGTTTTCGATTCGTTTTATATTGTTCAATTTTTCGATTGTAAGCCTCATCCCATAACTTTTCGATTGCACCGGCAATGGAGTTTTCGATTCATTACCGGTCCCCGTTTTCGATTCTAGCTAAGGTTCTACTTTACGATTGATGCTAAGGTTAAATTACGATTTCGATTTGCGATTCTTAGTGGAGCATAGATTTCGATTCTGGTTTTCGATCCATTTGCGATTTTCATTTTCAATTGGTGTCGTAACCAATCTTCAATTCATAGCTACGATATGCGATTGAGGAATCTCATGCAGAGACTTAACTTAGTTATTGATTGGCACCTAGTCTTTAGGTTTTCGATTCATCACATTCAAGAACATTTACAATTGCAGCATCACAGTCAATACTTTAAAATTCAAACTCGGTCAATACTCATTCGTTTTTGCTCATTCTTGTTTTAATGGGCTCCTAACATTAACTTAATCAACCTATATCAATTAATTGGATTTCCTTTGATTATTACTTGGTCTAAATTTTGATTTAGCTTTCGGTTATACTCTTGAAAACGAACAGAACTAAATCGACCAAAAACTCATTTAAATTTTCCTGCAAACAGATGTAAAAATATACACGATTAATCACTAAGAGTAAGTGGTCATTACCTGATAATTCCTCTTTAATTTGATGCAAAACCAAACCGATTGTTCTTGTTTCTCCTCGGCTATGACCAAAAACACACACACATAATTTGAGCACTCACAGATGCGGCTACAGTGATGTGGTTGTAGGGTTTTGTGCCCTTAAATGGGTATTTATACCCTTTACCTCTAGTATCCACACACCCAAAATGTCTTTTACTCATTGTGACAAAAATATTAAAGGTGCCAACTCAATATTAACAAGGTAATCTCTTTGATTATCATCAAAATAGTTATACTAGTTACAAGATTGGGTAAATGAATATTATAGTTAACTTTTTTTTAAAAACTACATGATTTAGAAATTCATTTTAAACTTCTTACTTTGATACAAATATTGAGTATTTAAAAAAACTAAACTATGTTGCACAATTTTTATTTGTGTTGCACCAACTTTCATTGTGAGGTATAATAACTGTGTTGCACTTATTTTGGACAATAATGCACAGATTTTACACAACATTGATCTGTTGCACAATTTTGGCATTGCGTTGTACGTATTTTATATTGTGTTGCATATCTTTTACGAAAGACACCTTAAACACACTTAATAAGAAAGACACCTTAAACATATATGTCCTCGGCAATACTTGAACCCATAACCTCAATAAGAAAGACACCTTAAACACACTTAATCCTGTTAAACCAAATTACATTCAATTATTATTATTATTATTATTATTATTTGTAAGGCCATCCTTATGATCTTTCCCCTTCTTTTTCTTACCCAAATTTTGCATTAGCGCGCGCCATATCATTTCTTCCTCCCTTTCTCTTTCTTACCCAATACTTAGTATAACCTAACTTATACTAACCCAATCTTTTTCCCATTTTTTAAATTTATTTTATTAGACGTTTAATTATTAAACAACATAAAATGTTTATAAATTGTATAAAAATAAAATATAACAAGTAATAAAAATAAATTTTTCATAACATTAATAAAACATTATCATTAGAAAATAAAAATTACAAAACACCATATCGAAAATAATCAATAATAAAAACATCTAGAAATCTAGTCATTCTCGTTGACGGGAAGTTGGATACGTGAAACATGTTCGACCAAATCCGACCGAAGGTTATTATGAGTCTTCCAGTTTTTTACTTCTCAAATGTTTGTCATTCATGCTTCCTCACTAATTTGTGTTTCGATATTAGACAATAGAAGGTCGTTTTCATCGAAACTACAAGTTGCTTGGTCTTCATCTTCGAGTATCATATTGTGTAATATGACACAAGCGTACATGATGTGTCACACCCTTGTCGGATGTCATCTGTGTGCTGGATTATGAAATTTGTGTCGACGTTGTTTAAGCATGCAAAAAACCCGTTCAACATCTTTCCGTAGTAAGGGAATCCATGTTGTGTAAAAACTAAATACTTTTTCTTGTAGACGAGAGATAGAGAGAAATGTAAATTCTGGGATGAAAATTTTAAAGTGTGTAGTGGTGTATTTGTAGGGAGAGAGAAAAATATTATATTTTTATACCCATTGAATAACGACTTTATTTAAAAAAACAAATCGCTCTTAGGTTGGAAGAACCGAATCACTTACCCGATTGGATTAGAAGGGGAGGAGTACCAGTATTACACAGGCAGACCACGTTAAACATTTTCGAGATATGGCCAACGATGAGACAAATAGTCTCTACTCTCTCCCCGAACCCTCCACTTTTGATTCATAGCCAAATAGTTTGTCTCAATATTGATTTCGCCTTTTATTTTCCCCCTATGCGGTTGCTATGTGTTTGAGACTTCCAAGCCGATTGCTTTTTCAATTTCTAAGTTCGTGTTTCAGATTTTGGATCTAAGAAATTGAATGTTTTTTTCTTATCTGTATGTATATTTGGACTTAATAAACTTGACTACATACACACACAAATATATATATATATATATATATATATATATATATATATATATATATAAGAAACTATACTAACCATGAGTCCCATATATATATCCATGAGCCTGACCGGTTACCCGAGTAGTCTGCTCCTTAAGACGTCACTGTACACTGGTCATCCAAGAAAGCCGAATCCTACCTGATCGTTTCAGGCTTGGTGGCTATACGGCCAGTCTAATTGGTAAAGAAATAAAGAATGATATGGATGTATGGGGATGGTGGTGCCAGCGTGGCATCCACAAGAATTCGCATGCAAATTGCAAATGTTGTTGGATGGATGATGGACGGTGCCAATCTTTTGACTCTTACTCATGCAAAAAGTCAGTGTCGAGTTATCAACTCAACTTGTTAATCGTTTCAGTCAACAACTTGTTATAGGAAACAATTAAATATTTAATGTTGAAAAGGACATTTTATTTGTTATTCATACCGGAGATTAAAAATGTAATTAGAATTTTTTATAACATGATCTACTTTAATTATAAATACGACCTAGTAATTAAAGAATCATAGAGTTTTGTTTATAACATTGTCATTTATAAATTGTTATCATTATAATATTAATTAAATACCGATGGGGTTTTATATTCTACAATTTTAGAATATATCAAATAGGTAAATTTGTTATAAATCTTTTAAAAATAACTTGTATTTGACATTGAACAATAACACACTAGCAAAGTGACATTGGAATGTATTATCGCCGGTCCGTTTATTTTAGAGGTCCTGTGTGAAGAATAAAAAATATGTTTTTTAAAACACTTTTTTATATGACCAAAATTTATTACTACTTCGATAACTATTACACCAATAATCAATCCTAAAATTCATCAAATGCAATAGAGATGAAGATTGAAAACGTTGCAAAGTGTTTTTTTGTGTTGTATCACTGCCAAGTGCCGACTTGCAGGAACTGCTGAAGGGTAATACGGAATGCATTGTGGGTTTTTCTTCGTATACAAAATCAATTTTTCTAAATAGATATACATGAGAATTTTCATACCAAACTAGAATTACAAATTTAATTTAACCCTTTCATCCGGTTCACATCGAAATGTAATCAATCAAGTATTTTAATAGTTCGGTAAAATGGATAATGTTTTGATAAAGTGCATAATATATTTGCTAAATCATTCTATAATACACATAAAATTATCAATTAAATCGATGATTTCTTTAACATATTACATATATGTCCATAAAAGACATTTAACAAAAACAATATTAGTAATTTCATCATATTAGTTTCTTTTTCATTCTCTATATATGTTTAATAAATCGTATGAAAGGATCATGTATGTTCAAACAAAA